>CM060875.1:29837026-29962026 GCA_030737845.1 Acorus calamus
GTAAACTTATTCGATTCACCAAAAAGCTAAAAAGGACTAGATATCAAAATGTCCAACCTGGACACATGAGAGATGGCCATAGAGGCAGCACAAATGAAGAGCAGTATCCCCATCTTCAATTGGATCATCAATGTTGATGTTCAGAGTATCTGCATCCATATGATAATAACAGTATTGACACATATTAACCTGAATGTTTCAGAAGAAAAAAAAACCTGAAATGTAGTAAAGATACATGAAGTATTTCCATTTTTATGCATATATATGATGCAAGTGATAGAATTTTTGAGGCATCGAGTACACTAGACTCACTATAAGAAAAAGCTTGAATCGAATTAATTATACATAATATGTATGATGAGGAAGTAGAGAGATGAAAAAAGAGGTGCATTGTTAAAACTGTGACTTTAGACCTGAGTGAGAAAGGATCAAGACATGGCTGTGGATGATAACAAAATGGACAGATCACAATAGTCGAGTCTGAGGCAGTACACAATTTAGGTTTTTACGGACCACATTTCCATTTCGGTGTCCAAAGTATTCAGAAATATATATTAATATTCCCTCCCTTCTCCCCAATCTATGTCCAATTCTGACTCACCTTATATCATCAGGTAACATTATCCCCAGTGAGTTCTTACCTTCAACATTTTAACGAGGGCTATGCAACAAAGATGTCTCAATTGTTGCATTTATACAAGGGACCAGTTTTGGACACTTATTTCACCATGATTGATAGAGTATCAAGATACTCACCCTCACGGTCTCTGTAAACTTGAACACTTTATCTCCGCAAACATTGTTCTCAATCAGAACTAATTATGAATATGTATGCTTTCATAAAAAAACATTTTTACTACACTCAATCAAGTCATTTTAGAGTTTCTCCTCATATTACAAGTCTGTTAAACTCAATCCATTTAGCAAGTACTATGTACTCTGATACCACCTTTGCAAATTTCAAAAAATATATGCACATAAGGTGAACAATGAATGAGAGATAGATGAAAATAAATCAAGTGAGGTCGGGATTGTAAATCCCAACTGGGTCATAGCAATGTAAGTGACCAAAAGAGGTTGTTAAGAACCCATCCCTTTCTTGACCTAGATCATAGACAGCAATTTCCAATCAGCCAGGTAATACTTTAGGAACCGAAGATAGCAAAGGCTTCACAAATATAAACATGGCAATGAGCATTGTGCATTTCTACATCAAACAATCCTATAAGAAGCCAAATGAGTAGTCAGTAAAATGCGCAAAACAAAAACACAAAACATTGTAGAAATGTTTTTAAATGTTACAAAACCAGTTGCTTGTTTATTTTCCAGTTCAAATCAATTTTGCAAGAATATGGAGCCTTTTTAGTACAAATTTTAATAGATAGAAAATAAAATAATGAGAGGGTAGCCATAAATTTTGCAATAGTTAAAAAATTTCAGAACAAATGTTGTCCTGGACATCTTCCAATCTTTTGTCTGCACAAACACAGAACAGGGTTCATGCAGCAGACTCAAATCAGGCATTTGATGGTGCATAGATGAAATTTCAAAATTCTGCATATAAAAAATGTCGCTTATATACTGAGAAAACCTATACAGATTCTTGAGAATCCAATTTTAGAAGTCTCCATTTGTCAGTTATTAATTTCCAGACAGAAGGATAGATTTTATCTGCTATAAGTAGTTCAACAGGAACATATTATCATGTAAATTATATGATAGTTTTACCATATAATGACTTCAGAAGCTCAAAAATGTTACAGAAACAGAGACAATGAGGTTGAAATAGTCCGACAAGAGAAAAACAGAGGATTAAAAAAAAACATTCAAAATAGAGATAAGGCTGCAATTCAAGTTTTGATCATGCAGAAAACATAAGCATTGATTCCCAAGCATTATCGATTTTTGTCAAGCATTGCATAGATTAATATAGTCAAAGCACAACATGCAACATGAATTCTATAATCAGTTAAAATAGACATCAAAATTTCCACTTAGTAGACGCAATTATCATTAAATTCAACAACTTATGGTATCATGAGATCCAAACAAGGCATCAAAAATCTCATCTATCACATTATCATGCCTAACAAAAAAGTGTTTCTCACAAGACATGGATAATACAAATAGGAAACGATGAATCCAAATCCGCTCCCATCACAGACGAAAAGATAACGCGTCGACAGATTTGGATCAAATGTAGAGAGGTTTTAGGGTTTCACTGTTACCGAGTCCACGGCGGAGGCTGTCCAAGTTTCCGAAGCGGAGGGCTTTGGCGAGAGACCGGAGGTGCGGAGGGGCAATTTCTCCCTCTTCGTCTTCTTCTTCTTCTTCGTCGTCATCTTCCTCCTCTTCCTCCTCCTCCTCCTCCTCCTCTACTTCTACTCTATCTCCACCGCCGGGCGCTGCGAATCTCTGTGCGGCGGCGAGGTCCTCCTCGACTCCGTCGTCGTCGCTGTCGTCGATCAGCTCAGGAACGGCCATCGTCTCTCACTCTCTCTCACTCGGTCAGTCGGTCGTTCTCTGAAGATGGTTTTCACGAAGGGAATGACTTCAAACGTGAGTGGACTGTGGAGACCCTTTATATAGTGCGGGAGGAGAGGCGGGTGGGAGCTCACTCTGACCTAGTTAGGGCGAATGTTTCGAGGCGGACCGACTGGACCGGGCTTGTTTGACACCTCAGTGGAAGGCCCACGTATCATTTTTACCCACTAAAATGCAGTTGTATTATATCTATCTTTTTAGAAAAGAAAATGATACATCTAGCTTCAAATAGTCACAATTACAGTCATGTACTTTTTCAAATAAAATACATACTATTATATAAAATAAAATTGTATATATCTTTTCAGAAATGAAAGTCATGCAGCCCCAATTACAATCTACACTGGTTGTTTTTTAAAAAATCATATATTTTTTGAAATAAAGTGTATATTATTGTATAAAATGAAGTATATACTAAGATACATTAACATTTTTTTAAAAATTTAAAAAATGATTAAAAAAAATTGCGTCATATACTATGATAAAACTTTATACACTATGATAGCGTAGTATATATTACATTATCATAACGTATAGGCCCGCAAAATGGACTAAGTATATTAGCGTTTTTTTTAAAATCTAGTGAAACATACACAAACTATGCATATACCTCATTAATTTTTTTTTCCTACACTTTTTAAAAATGGTTTTATTCAATTCGAAATGAAGCAATATAAATATACCTCATTACATGATGTTTACTATTTTTTAAACAATAAAAACACGAGTTTTGATTGATAAAAATTACTGAGTCTAACATTTTCAATCTCAAATACAATCTGATATATATCGTCAGACTCTTTCAACACAATAATAAGCCATGTATGTCATAAAAAAATTATATTTTTTTTATAAATGATATCATTCAGTATATATTTCACATTTATAAAAATACATGTCTTATTAGATAAATTATATGATTTTAAAAAAATAAAAACACATACAATGTGTGTTTGGATTGTGGACTGATCTAAAGTGTGACAACTTCCTTGATAGAGTTCTATCCAACGGGTCATTGGGAAACACGTTTGAACATTTTAATGCTTTTGTAAAAATCAAAAGTTACAGAACGGTTTTGAAAAACATACATGATTATAAGTTTGGAATTAATGTACATTCAAAACTTTATTTCATTTCAAATTCAAGTTGATCGAAGAGCAACTGACCAACGAGGGGGACGAAATTTGTTTTGGCGGAGAGACCAAACAACATTGACAGAGAGATCAACGGAAAGGAAATGCTTGATTGAGATTTCTTGGGTGTAAGAGAGGAAAATGTGAGGGGTGTGCAAACAAAATAAAAATAACACTCATTAATAATGAGAGTATGAATTAGTTAGTCATGGTTAAATGAGATTTGGGCGTTATCACGCGCAATCTTTTTTACAATTTTAAATATAGTCGTATACATCACATCCAATAAAGCATGTATCTTCATAGACAAAATATATATCCCATTAAATTTTTTCTTACATTTATTAAAAATAGATACATGCATATATCTTATTAGACAATGTTTACTATTTTGAAGCTGTTACACCCAGTTTTTTTTTTAACTTCAATTTCAGTCTTACATGCATCAATAGAAAATTAATAAAATATATATTCACATTGACAGGGTATATGTACCGATAGAAATTTGTAGCATTATCTATAAATGCATCCATGCAATTTATTTAAACACATGTTTTATTTTTTATAAAACATATATCTTATTAGATGAAGTATGCTATTTAAAAAAATTTAAAATATGTGTAGACTGAAATTAAAGCCAGAAAACTGTGCCAGTGTTTTGGAATTGTTACTATGAGCCACATCCTTATAAGATCAAGCGGATCCGATAACAAACGGATTAATTCCGTGATTGCTTTTACCGATGTAAATCTGTTAAAAGCAAACCCCCACCAGAACCCCTTCTGCGTCAAAATCAGATGGCGGCGACAGCCAGAGCGAGAGGCGGTCTCTCTCGCCTCCTCTTCAACATAAACCCTAGAAACCCTAAAACCCTTCCCCTACCACATTTCACCCCCCGAACCATTGCCAAACCTCCCCTCCTCCCGGCCACAACCGCCGCCTCACGATCACCCCATCTCCGCCCATTCTCGTCCGCGGCCGTGTCGGCGGCCGTCGCCGAGTCGAACCGGGCGATCCAGGAGATCCTGGAGGACGCGAGGAGGGAGAAGGAGCGGGAGAGGGAGGAGAGGCGGAAGCGGGGGGAGGTGGTGAACGAGAGGGAGGAGGACGAGGCGGAGGAGGAGGAGGACTACCTCGGCGTGTCGGAGCTGATTGCGAAGCTCGATAGGAGGTACAGCAATTACCGGCAGCAGGACCTGGAGATCTATGAGGAGCCGACGGAGTCGGAGGACGATGAAGACGAGCGGTGGTCGCCGCAGGAGCTCGAGAAAAGGGAGGATGAGTATCAGAGGAAGCTCAAGAGGTTCGACGAGCTGCGGAGCAACTTCAAGAATGCCAGTAATCTCTCTCTCTCTCTCTCTCTCTCTCTCTCTATCATAATAGGGCTGTTTAGATGTTAGGAAAGACTGATTGGGTTCATGGGGAGATTTCATATTTTTGTGACTTCACTTCTGTGTATTTTCTGATTTTTTTGAACTGGGTTCGGTATTAGGTCGAAATATGTGGTCTTTTCATCATGGGGGCTTGAATTGGAGATTTGTTTTTAGTTTAAACTGTAGATACTAGTATGCATCCATATTGTCAATGAAATCTATCTTTTAGAATCATTTTAGAGACACAATATGAACAATTACATGTGGATACGTGGTTTGGAGACTTCAATAACAACAGAACCATTCCATTGATTAATTATGCTCCTGCAATTCATGGTGTCAATGGTGTTTATGAGTCTAATCATAAAAATTTCAATTTGCAAGTTTCCTTTTTTTTGCCTTTTTTGGTGTCTAAAACTTGTGATGTTTTTGTGATGTTTATGCCTTAGAATTAGTTGTTTTCCTTTTTCACATATGTCATATGAAAGAGGAAAGAAAAGTAGAAAGTCGTCCTTGAGAGTGTTTGCATTAAGTACAATGTAGTTACTACAACATGTGCTTGACTATATGTTCTTTATTTTTTCTGTCAGAAACTGCTGATGAGAAACGTAAATGGATGGAGAGAATGGCCAAGTTTGAGGAGAAGCATCTGAAGATGCCAGTGGAGTACATAGTTATTGGGGATCTATTTGAGCGTCTGAAAGGTGCCACTGGGAAGGAGAAGTTCATTCTCCAGCAGAAACTGAACCGGGCGTTGAGGATGATGGAAGTTAAGGAGGCATATGACCCTAATGATCCTAATAACTTTGGGGCCTTTAAGCAGAAACAGGGGCATGAATCTTCTGATGAGCAAGACAGTGCTGAAGCTGAAAAGGAGAAGCAATTGGCCCTTCGGGAAGGCAGTGACGAGGAAGACAATGAAGAGTTCAATGACCTAAAAGAGAAGGACCGTATATTGTTGGAGAAGATTGATGATCTGGAGAAGAAGCTTGAGGAGAAGGTTGCACTGTTGGACCATACCTTCGGGAAGAAGGGCAAAGTTTTAGAGGAGGAAATCAAAGTTCTTACAGAGGACAGGAATGCTTTGATTGAGGAGAAGAGAAGGCCTTTGTATAGAAAGGTAAATCATTAGGTCTTGTGAGATGTTTCTTTCATTTTCTTGTTTAATTATGCTTCTAACATGCACTAATTGTATGTCATGCGGATTTGTTATTTTGGCTCCAAGTAGATGTGCACAGGGGTGTGTGCAAGCATTTGTGTATACTTATAACTTGGGGCTTTTGTGCATAGATTTGTGCAGGTTTCTTAGCTTTTAGATGAACTTAGAAAAAGATGTCATGAGTGGAAATAGTCATTGCAAGTCTCCCTTCTTTTACCAACTTGATGCATCATGTTTATCTGATGATCTCACATGTTGACTTATACCCACAATGATGTTGACCCTGCCAGTCTGTTCTTTGCTGCTCTCTTTTCGTTAAACTATTATGTGCCTATCTGTAGCATCCTTGAGGCAGACAATTCAACAATATATCTTCCCTCCTCTATCTATGCAGGTTCAATTATTCGATCAAACTGATACTGACTGGTCTATGAATCATTTTTTCTTCATTGGGTTTTCTTTGATTACATATTTCTAACTAGATCCATGCTCTGATTTCCCATCAATGTGTTTTTATGAGAGTGGCCATTTTGTAACTTCAATAGGAGTTTATTCATCACCTTGGCTAAAAACTGCAACCTGTGGTCTTCACCACCAAGGGAGCTTGTATAATGCTTCAAAGTTACTTTTCATGGATCCACAATTTTATTTGATAATTGTGTTGCAGGGGTCATTATTTTCATCACCTGGGTGCATAATAGTTGGCCATTGAGCATATATATCTCTCTGTGTCACATTTTCTTCTTTTCCCTTTTCTAATTCCTACTTTTGATATCCTGACGGATTAAGTTTGTTCTCGGTTAATTACAGGGTTTTGAGGTGAAACCAATTGATATCAATCGGACATGTAAAGTTACAAAGGTGCCGTTCTTTTCTTTTACATGTATTTTTTTTATGAGATTTCATTGCTTTCTAATGTGATGCATTTATTTTGTTTCCCTTTTCTTTAGGGTGGACGCATCTTCAAGTATACTGCTCTGTTAGCTTGTGGAAATTTAAATGGAGTCGTGGGCTTTGCAAAAGCTAAAGGTCAAAATGTTCGAGATGCCATCCAAAAGGTATGTACTTGAGGCATTAATTTACACGCACTATATTTTATAGGAACAACTATTGAAATTAGGTTGTTTTTAAGGACTGACACCTCAAAAACTGAATCCAGGCTTTGGATTTATTCGTATATTTTAACCCAGAAGATTGTAACCAGGTCTTTTGCATGAGAGAGAAAAATTTGCATACTATAGAAACATGCAATTGTACAGCCATTAACGGATTTTTGAAGTTCATTTAGATTTATTGAGGAAGTAATTTGTCAAAGTTTTACAATTATATCTTACGGGCGATCCCATAATCAGATCGCAAGCATAACCCATTTATCCTTTTTTGGCACTTGTAGTCCACATTAAAATTCTCGTTTGACGATATATTTATGTTACAGAATACAAAAGGAAAAGCAAGGCCGGACTATTTGTATTATGTTTTCATTAGTAGTGACTGCTTATATGCCACACTTGGTCAATGTACCTTTTTTCTTTTTCAGGGAGCAATATGATGTGATTGAAAATAATTCTATAAAGGCGGGAATTTTAAATTTTCGCATATAATTTATGAGCCTTTTATGAAGTTTTATCTAGGTTATCAATGAGGAGAAATTCTATTATGCAAATGCTGAAAACTTGTAACCTTACAGGAGTTCATATTTGACCAGGAACGTTAACAGACTAGTATAACTTCCTCAATCAGGAACACTGCCAGACAAATGTATTCTAACAATCATTTAGTAATCTATCTATTTCCTATTGTTTCACTATATATATATATATATATAGTGAAATGATAATATGCGGTCCGTGCGAACCACGTGTATACATCTCTTATTGAGGTATATGCGTCGATAAAGAATGCATATGGCCCAGTGAGGTATATGCTTCAATAAGCTGATATTATTTTTATCGATGCATATATCTCGATAAGGGATGTATATACGCGGTTCGCACGGACCACACCATATCATTACTATATATATATATATATATATATATATATATATATATATATATATATATATATATATATATATATATATATATATACGCGAGTGATAATATGCGGTCGTGCGGTCGTGCGGTCGCGATCGTGGGCCGTCCGATCGCGGGTCCATCGCATCCAACGGTCGACGTGATTCGCACCCGACCGTCCGATGCGATGGACCCGTGATCGCGGACGCACCGACCGCACGACCGCACGTAATCACTTCCCATATATATATAAAATGATTGCTCTAATCTCATTAAAAAAAGTGAGCCAGTTATAATGTGGATATGTTCCTATAGGGAAGGGCCATTCCATAATGCAGTAGTCTCTAGAATGATTGGTACTGGCTTTATTCTCCCAAGAAGAGAAGTAATTAGTTAATTATAATTATATTCCCTTGGTTCGCGTGTTTCTCTGGAAGTTGACAACATTCTGAATTTTCTGTTACAGGCGCACATAAAATGTTTTCAGAATCTCCATTATATAGAGCGACATGAGGAACATACAATTGCTCATGCTGTACAAGCGAAATATGAGCAAACTAAGGTTCAAATAATTAATATTTTATTTATTTTTCTTTTTTATGATGACTGTTCAACACGTGTCCCCATGCACATTGGCTTCTTTTCTTTAGGTTTACCTATGGCCTGGTCGAACAAGGACAGGGATGAAAGCAGGAAAAACTGTTGAAACTGTCCTCCACTTAGCTGGTTTCAAAAATGTCAAGTCAAAGGTGTGGTTGGTTAAACTTGCATATCTTGTGTAGCTTGTACATTCAAATAATCTTTTGATTGTTTTTTAATCAGGTCATTGGCTCAAGGAATCCACACAACACAGTTAAAGCACTCTTTAAAGCATTGAATGCTGTAAGCGGTTTATTACGAGACAATTTGTTTTTCTGTCACTTGTTTTTGTAGCTCATTCGAGTTTTTTTTTTTTTTTTGGTTGCAGATTGAGACTCCCAAAGATGTTCAACAAAAGTTTGGCCGAACTGTAGTAGAGTCACACCTACTGTAAGAGGTGCAAATTGCAAGCTTCTCCTTCCTGTGATTTATTTCTGGTGCCCTTTCTATTTTATTATTATTGAAATAAGGGGTGCTTCCAGAGGATGCTAGGAAATGCTTGATATTTTCTCTCCCCTTCCCCTGTCACCATGTTACATCAGCAACTATTCTGCTCTATGATCATTGAAATGTACAGAACCGCCTCACTGATATTTTAGACCATCAAAAGGGAGGGTCTGATCACATTAGGTTTCTGTTTACATTTCCAATGGACCAGCATTGCAATTGAATGTTGTTTTGGTGTTCCTATAAAGCACAAGGCAGATCATATGTTGTGCAGGGAAACTTCTGCTCTGAAATATCTGTTGTTTTCATGCTGCCTCATTGCATTTTGGAAATGCTGAAAGTTCGGTGGTTTATTATTTTATCATAAAAGCCCAACACAAACTATCAATAAGAAGTATATGGCCAGAACTCAGTCTCATCTGTTGTGGATTCTTCAGAGTGCTTTTGTCAGATAGTTGACAAGGTGGGAGATAAACCAAAGAGGGAATAAAGAAAAGAAGTAATCAACCTTTTGAGTTGAAACATAAATGATTCAAAAGTACATGTAATATGCTATTGCCATCTTGCATAACATGATGATAGCATCTACATAACCCCTACAAGAATGTATTATGTAAAAATGGTTGATACCAATTGCTTCAATCTACAAGTAAAAAAGTCTCCACATTATAGAATTTCTTTGTAGCCTGACAAGCGTTTGACTCTCCTCGAAGGGTACAGCCCTTGGAGAGGAGAGTTAGAGAAAAGACTGCAAGACTTCCCAGAATATTTGTATATTTCTTTCTTTTATTTGCTCGAGGGTCAGTGCCAGATGAATGTAATGGATAACAGCTCTACATCCTTGGGAAGATCTGCAACTGTTGCTGAGGTTTGAGATACCGTCTCAAGATTTTTCCAGATGGAGACCTTGGGATGTGATTGACAAAGATTACCTTTCTGATCTTCTTATATGGAGCCACCTGTAGCAGAAACAAAAGGTGTGTAACATTAACCCAACCAAATTATTCTCCAATTCTTTAGTTCTGTGGTATGCAAACATTTCATGCACCTTGTCTTCCATAAAAGAAATGATATCATCTTCCTTAATCTTGCTCCCTGCCTTCCTCACCACACAAGCCATAGGGATCTCTCCTGTTTCTTCATCTGGGTGCCTGGAGATCAGCTTTGCTTAAGGATTCATTTTTTTTTATGAAAAGCTTAAGGATTCCATTATAAAGCCTGATATATTCCTTTGGTTTCAAATATATTTCCCTTCACAAAATAGGATTGAGATATGGCTCTGAAAGAATTTAAACCTTACAACAATAAACAGTTTAAATGGAATAAACCTACGGTATCACAGCTACATCGTTAACCTCAGTGTGGGTGGATAAGATCTCCTCCAGTTCTGCCGGTGCAACCTATGAATTGAAAATGATATAAGGACCTATTATTTGCGCGCACACAAGTTTAACCATCTATTTGTGAATGAAAATTGTGTATGTAACCTGATAGGCCTTGTATTTGATGAGTTCCTTGATTCTGTCCACAATGTAGATGAATCCCCGTGAATCGACGAAGCATAAATCACCCGTGTGAAGCCACCCTTCTTCATTTAGGACTAGGGCGGTGGCCTCTGGTTTCTCCAGATAGCCTGACATGGTTGGAGAAATAATAAGTTTTACCACATTTTTTTAATCTAGTATGTTAAGACATAATAGCTGATGTTTCGTTAGCACGACATTTGAGTTGTTCCTTCAAATGTCATTTAATCATTACTCTTTCATTAATAGGATACCTTGCATGATAGAGGGTCCCCTAACCCATAGTTCACCGGAACGGCCTGGAGGAAGTGCTTTACCAGTGCGCGTGTCAACGATCTTGGCTTCCATGGAAGGGATTAGTCTCCCAATGGAGACATGGAACCTACGCTTAACCCCGTCACATAGTGTTATTGGTCCACTTGTCTCTGTCAGCCCGTAACACTGGAACATATAAAAAATTACATGAGTACTTTCATTTGGATTCAAGATTTCAATGATCCATGTTATAAACTTCCTAGATGATTACGAACTTCCTAGTTTATGGATCAGAATGTTAGATGATTGGGGCAAATTGATGATTAGGAATGTCCTTGTTTTTGGAACACCCTGAATAATTGAGGCAATTATTGTTAATTTTTTTTATCAGAATGTTAGATGATTAGAAATGTCCTAGTTGTCACTAATTTATTCCTATGTGGTACCTATATAATGAACTGCCCTTAAACTGAAATATCTAATGATTTGGAAAGTGTAAGCTGTTTCCATCTAGTGCCAAATAATAGGGGAGGGAAAATTAATTGTAAGTAATTATATTGGACTTAGATTTATTGATACCTTTTTTTACTTTTTCAGTGTAACTCAAGTGTCCTTTATTTGAGATATCAGAGTTTATCAGTCTTCAATAGGTGGTTTATAGAGAAAGTTGCCAGAAATTATCACGATTTTATATGTTAAACATGTGGGGCTGTCACACTTCTGTCTCTTATTGAACATTAATCTACTCTATTGGGGACCCCCTTATTTTCAATTTCTCATAACTTTTGGTCTTTCTGTCAGGTCTCCCATTAAATGTAGGGTGGAAAACAAGTTGGCATATCCCACTCTTGCATTGCGATCATGAAACATATATTATTGAAAACAATAATAGGCCATGTAGTTTGTATTTTTTTCTTTCAATTATACCATTTTCACTGTACCTGTCATCAAAATATAAACAAATATATTTTTCGAGTATGTAGACTAGGATATAACAGTGCACATATTTAACTTACAGCATCTTTAAATCACTTTCAAAGTATAAAAAAACTACTATGTTTTACTCCAAAATGGGCTGATGAGGTTGAATGAAACCTTACCTGGGTGACAGTCACTTGTGGGAGACACTCAGTGAACCTCTCCAGATGCTCCCTTGCAATGGGCGCTCCAGAACACACCAGCTCCTTCAGTGACCCAACATCATAACCCCTCACCACATCCCTCGACCTCCCCATCTGTATAACCATCGGTGGCACCGCCGGGATCCTCGACACCCTATGCTTCTCCACCGCCTCGAACACCTCCTCCACCGCATACCTCTCCATCACCACCACCGTCGATCCTGCCGCCAAAGCCCCCATCACGAACACCGAGAACCCAAACATGTGGCACATCGGCACCACGCACATGTCCACAATCTCCTCCTCGGCTGCCCCCCACGCGTGCCTCAATAAGCAGCTCATTGCGATGAGGTTCCGGTGGGTCGACACGACCGCCTTGCTCTTCCCGGTGGTCCCCGAGGAGTACATGAGCGCCGCCGGGTCACCCTGGAGGACATGCACAGGCTTGCACGTCGCTCCGCATGCGAGTCCGAGCTCACCCACAAAGAGCAGTGGCTTGCTCACCAGTCCATCCAGCTTGGGCTGGAGGTCTCTAGTGGTGATGATGAGTTTCGGCTTGGAGTCTTGGACCTGTGTCTGGATCTCCTCGCGTGTGTTTAGCGGGTTGGCGGTGCTGAAGATGGCGCCGGCGGACATTATGCCTAGGACGAGTAGTGGGTACTGGAGAGAATTCCGGGAGACTAATAGTACTACGTCACCTTTTTTGATACCGAGGTTGATCAAGGTGGAGGCGACGGAGGAGGCGAGGGTTTGGAGGCGGCCGTAGGTGATTGTGTGACCAGATTTGGAGTCGATGTAGGCGGGTTTGGATGGGTGGGTGGATTGGGAGAGGAGGAAGGTTGGGAGGGAGAGGGAGGGGTCTTGGGGGAGGGAGGGGGGATCCCATTTGCTGTAGTAGATGCTGTTTGAGGGGCAGAAGCCACTCTCTTCAATGATTTCCATTGCTTCTTCTTCTTCTTTTTGTTTCTTGAATTGCTGCTAGTGCTATCACTATATATTTAGAACATTAGAAGAGACTGGGAAGGAGGAGGTGCAGAAGGGGTGGTGGGGAGGATTGGTAGGGCTAGAAAGATGTAAAAAATTGAATGCCTAGTGTATTTGTTGGGAGCAATAAATGAGGGAAGGTAAGAAATGAAGTATTTGTTTTGTTGACTTGTGTGAATTTTTTTTTAAAATAAATATTTTATGTACACAGTTTTCATTGGTATAAACAGAAAAAATGAACATAGGGGCTTTTTATTGAACTGTTTTGAGTGTGTTTGTTTTTGCTTTGCTGAAGTGAGGGTCACTGCAGCTTTTTTTTCCCCTCTTTTATGGGTTCGGTTATTAGGGTGGCTAAAAAAAGATGGAGAAAAGTATTGTTGGTTTTTGTCGGTGGCCGCACCTTTTTTTAAAAAAAAACATTGCGCGGGAAACTTGGAGTAACAGTGGTATATGGGCCGTGGGCTGGATGAGATATAATTTTGGGAAAAAGATATACAAACCCCATTTGCAGCCTGTTTTACAGTCCATGATTTTTAAAAATCATACACTCATCTTTTAAAGTGCATGTTATTATATAAAATGAAATATATATTAAGCGTATATTTTTTCATAATGAAAAAAAAAAATTAAGGCATATACTATGTTAGGACCCATATGTTAAGATAACGCAGTATATACTAAGTTATCTTAGCGTATGGGGTTGCAAAACGGACTGTAAAACGGATTGCTTATATCAGCTGTAAAACGGATACGGATTGCGTATATCAGCGCCCATAATTTTGTCCGAAAATGTAACATTTGATCATTCTTTTATGAGTGTTGTTTCTGTTTTTATTAACTAAAACTCAGATCACACATGTTTTTATTATTTTAAAAATAGTAAACATCATCTAATGAAGTATATGTTTCGATAAAAAGTGTATGTCGTTATATTTCGAATTGAATGAACTCATTTTTAACAAGTGTAAGAAAATATTTGACTAAGTATATACATCGTTTAATGAGGTATATGTTTCACTGGCTTTTTAACTAGGTATATAAGATTGTATTTTGGATCAGAAAAAAACTGAGTGTAACAATACACATTTTCATAAAAAATGAAATATATATCGTTATTACACAAATGACTTGAACGTATAATTAATAATTTTTAATATATTTATCAATTCCTAAATCTTTCTATTATAGATATTAATATTTGAATTTACATATTTTTGAATTTGAAACAGATGTGTATATTCGGTTTGTGCATAAGTCCCAGATAAAACCTATGACTCATTTGGCAATGAGATAAGTGATGGGATAAGGGATAATTATGTGAATAAATGAGTGAAATGAAAATTTATTCATATTTGGTATAAAAAATAATCAGGATAAATTATGGACAATTGTTTTAATTTTAAAATAAAAATGAGGATATTTTGGTCCACCTGAAGACTAAGATAGCATTTATTTTAACTTTTGTTTCAATTTTAATAAATATAAATATGAACAAAATTGATGTACTTTTTAACTCTTAAAATTAGGACAACTTATCCTTAAAATCTTAATTCCTCGTCAAGTCCCTTTTTATCCTAAATTTAGGCCTAGTTTGGTATGAGGATAAGGGGTTGGGATAAGGAAAAAAAATTAGGTTAGATCACTTGTTATCCCATATGACATTAAAAAAAGGAGGATAAAACATGTACAATTGTTCACATTTTAAGATAAAAAATGGGGATAATTTGTTCTGGATAAAAGGTGGAACATACTTTGTCTCAATTATTTATCCCAATTTTGTAAAATTGGGATAACATTTATGACTACCCTTCCAAAAAAGAAAAAAGAGAATGTGTTCCACTAAACAATATTAATGCCTAATGAAAATGGTAGATTTGATATTTTTTTAAAAAAATTGAAGTAAATGGATCTAAATGTAAGATTGAGGATAAGAATATAAAAAATAAGGATAATAAAAAGGATTACCAAATGCAAATCTGAATAAAAATAGTAATTTTTTTATTCCCATAAATTATGTTAACTTATCCTAAAAATTTATCCATTTATCAAACTAAGTCCTAAAGAATAAATCATACATTTTTTTATTGGTAATAGATCATACATTTATTATGATTCGGTTGAACAAAGATGACCAAAATAAGGGAGGTTTTTTTTTCTAAATTTTTTTTCGAGGAGACAACCCTTTTGTTTATCTATTTTGGTTACCCATTGAACTACTTCGTCAAATTTTAAATTAGAGAAAAAAGGATTGTTTTTCGGCCACCCCTAATTAGCAAAAACTTGTACGTATTTTTTGTGTTGATAATATTTTGCATATTATTCTATACATATTGCACTTGTTTCCATTAAAACTCAGAAAGAAAATGAAAACACTAAGGTGCACTGCACTTGTCACTTGAATACATAAAATATATATGTATATGATGATAGCAACTGATCAGGGCTAGCTGGTCACCCCACTGTACAACTAACAAGTTGCCAAGTCTGGTATGGTATCATCAATACACATCAATTAGACACCTGTAAAAATCACTGCTTTTGCTTCCCTGGTTGTCCCAATGTGCTCTGTTAGGACTTTGAAGCTTTCAAGTTCCAAGGTTGTATAGTTAAAATTTTACTTGGTTAGGTAAGTATGGGTGGTTGGTTGATATATTTAATGGGGCGCTTTCATTGTGCATGTGGAGTTATTATAAATTAAAGCTAATGCGTTCCTACAGCAGTAGATATTATATGGATGTACAAACATCTTGATAGTTTTGGATTAGGTATTGACCAAACTCAAATTCCCATTGTCAAATTCCCATTTAGTTAGTTAGGCTGTATCAAGCTTTAATAACTACTGAGATGGGAATTTGGCTTTTTGTTGAGGGAAACGAGCGCCTGATCGAGGATTGTTATCCAAATTTGGCCTGTTTGGTTAGAGAATTAAGTTATCCTATGTTTATAACTATTCTAGTATAAATAAAAATAAAATAATTTTTATTTGGTTGTGTTTTGAATTATTCTTGTTGAGAAATGTGAATAAAGTGTGGATAAAGATGTATAAAAGGTGAAAAAATAATGACAGTTGATTTATATAAAATGATGACAGTTGATTTTATAGTAGACTCACATATTCTTTTAGGTTGAATTATATGGGATAGCTTAATTTCAGGCGTTAGCTGAAATCGATATACCACTTTATACAAGTTAATTCTGACATACAAATTCTCATTTATTCCAGCTTTCCTAACACCCATTTTGAGGTTATTATGATTAATTCTCACTTATTATGGGCTTTATTTATGAGCCAAACAAGGGCAGAAGACTCATGTATTTTAATTGATTGGTTTAAATTAACTTACAACATAAAAGAGAAGAATAAATGGTGATGAGATCTTCTATGTTGAAGATCAAGCAATTCTCAATGTGAGCCTCACTATGTAAATGACAAATCTGTTTAAGATGAGCATCCATTGTTTTTCAAAGATATATCAATTTAAAAATAAGAACAACACTTATATGGCACCTTTTGACATGAACAAGGATTCTTAGATCCAAAACTAACAGAATTGGGGGATGGACTGGAACATATTCAGTGTCAAAACAATAAAAATGAAAAAAAATAAAATGGGAAGGCACATGGATTACATCAGTATTGTGACCTGCCTTCACAGTCATGCCATTAGGTTCTGTGACATAACATATCACTCAATAATCTATAGGCATCATTTTTTTTCCTACTTAAAAAAAAATTCAAAGCAGGGTCTCTCAGTAGTCATTACAGAACTTAAGTGGTTCACAAAACGGCCTTTATTGCAAATGTGAGAGCCACAGCATCAATAAATTTATGAACCATCTCTAGATTCCTCATCTGGTTCCAACCACTGCATGTGTTCTATTGATTCTTCTATTTCTACTGATCTAGCTTGAATAGTAATTTCAGCACCACATTGTCCGGTTCAATCTGAATGTCCTTCACAACTCCCCCATGTGAGATGGCCTGCTGAATGGTATCAAGTGTACTTCTATGAATATAAAAAAACTGAGAAGAAATAGAATGTGCAGCTAATATAACAATAATGAACCTAGGTCAGACCATGATGTCATCCTTAATATCACAAGTGACAGAAACATCAAACAAAAGCATTACCCATAATGGGTGTGGGAATTAATTGAAGCATCAACCACTGCATTTATGAAGGATTAATGAAGTTCAGTTTTTGGAAAAAAAAGGGTTGCTTTCATTTGCAGTACTGATGCATGATGCGGTGTTGTTGAAAGGGGATCACACGAGTTCCCAATATGTTTAGAATTTTTTTTCTTGAAGTTAGGTGTTTGTTTAATGCAGTATGTAACTTTACACAAATAGGTTTTTTATTTTTAAGTCCCCGTAAACAATAGGATTTAGAGATTGATCCCTCACTTCTTCAAATTTTGGTTTTAATCCCTTAGCAGGGACTAAAACCGAACATATCCTTTAAATCGGAGGACTAAAAAATAATTATGAAGAAATGATGGATCGATCCCTAAATAGATATGTTTACAGGGACTTAAAACTAATAAACCCAACAAAGAAATGAAATGTATAATTGAATGAACGAAACACTTTTACATATATCTAATTTAGAATAGACTAAATATTGAAAAGGTAGAGACCGCATGAAGCATCACATATTGTTTCTTTGAATTTTGTTATGAGCAGTTCGCAGGGAGTCTGGTGAACAATCCATATATTTTAATAGTTATCTAACGAGATATATACATTTTCAACCGCGCAAGATATATTTCTCGTTAACAATTTTTCATACATTTCATCCAATAATTTATACAGTACTTATGAATGTATATACATTTTTTATAAAAATATGTACTTTATTATGTAACGTTTAATATTTTTAAAAAATTCTTGTTTTATTTAACTCGACCAGTGTTTGAAGTGTAAACTTGAATTGGGATTCAACCAATATTTGTCTATCATCAGTCTCTAATTGGGACAAATACGTGTACAAGTGTCGGTGTAAGCATCGGAGATGGGCCGGGACATCCGCCCCGTGAAAATGGGGTCCCAGCCTGGGCATAGAAAGGCCCGTGGGCCCGGATCGGCCCGGCCTGGCTATATATATCCAGACCCAGGCCTTACCCATTGGCCTGCCGGGTCAGGCCCGAGCTTTAGATCTAGGACGGGCCGACGGGTTTCTCACAATTTTTTTTTTTAAAAAAAAAAACATAAAAATGGTGGTGGTGGCAGGTGACCCGCAGTTGCGTCCATCTGCCACTTGGCAGGAGCAGCATTATCTTTCATTTTTTTATTTATAAAATAATGTATACAAATTTTTTTTTTATTTAGAATCCTATGTGAATTTAAAATTATTCATGTATGCTCATGTTTGGTTCAAGAATTAATCAGGAATAAATTGGAATTAGTAGAAATAATCTCATTATGAATGTTTGGATGGATGGAATAAAAATAGCCTGAATGTCATAATTAACTAGTATAAACTGGTTTATGGATTTCATCTACTCATTAAAATTAAGTTATTCCAGAGTATTCAAATCAAAAGAATACGTGAGTCCACTGTCAGATCAATTTTTATCACATTTTATAAATTCTTATTTACACTTTATTAATATTTTATCTAAACAACAAAAACTTTATTATTATGTTTCTCAATGAGAATAGTTTAAAACACAACTAAACACAAAATCATTTTATCTTTATTTATACTAAAATAATTATGAATCTCAAAATAATTTAATTCTCGAACCAAACATGGGCATAGTGTTTGTCAAAATGAAACTTAGTTCGGGTTTAGAAAAATGATACATATGTTTTCATTTGTAGTCCTCTTCGACGGGCTTCAACCATTTTGATATTTTCAAATTATTATATACTCATTCAATAAAGCCTATATTATTATGAAAAGTAATATATATATAAATCAATGCATATTTTATCAAGCATACACAACACTAATGGAATATATAATACACTGGAATATATACGCTACTTGTGGAATATATAATCTATTTGAGAATCGCCTCTAGAATGTAGACGAACCGTAAACAAGACAGTGTGTATCAACTCTAAAGTTTTCGTCTAAAAAATTGTTGCGTCAATGAACTTTATAGTTCGCACCCTGGCCATGCATATACATGGGCATATATCTACATATACGAGGCCACGGGTCCCTTCCCTGAAGCTGTCTTGCTCAAACAGTACAGGTTACCTTTTCTTTCGTCCCCTTCAAACAATGTTTCAATTTTGGAATTATTTTTCATTTTTGTTTTTTTCTTTTAGTGTGTTATCATTTATTGACAAACTGTGTCTGAATGGTGATGAGAAAAAGAAGACCTGAGAAAAAAGAAATAAAAAGAAAAGAGACGTCAAGTATAGGACACAACCGTAGTGGAACACAATCAACACCCACTAAGCCTAGGTGGGCCAGGTTGATAAGGTCACTACTCAACCACACGAGTGATCTACTCACTCAACAATGATGCGCAGAAAATCCTTCCTCACCTGAATGCGAGCAACCTCAGTCAACCCTATGCCCCACTCTGAGATGCAAGATCTCACCATCTAATAGATATGTTCAAAAAAATAAAAAATAAATAGTCCTTAAACACCATCTCGTTACATGTTCGCCATATTGCCTAAACACAAGTTGAAAACATCGCTTTTTCCACTTTCCTTTTATCCTCGATCCTTCGGTATAAAGAATTATCGAAGGGGGGATCAGTAGAGTCCCTTGGAGAGAGAGAGAGACGATCAGCCAGCTCTACTAAGGCACCATTATCAGTCATGAGAAATGCATGGAAATTAGTCATACTTTTGAACTATACAGCTCTTTAGTTACTTCGGCGGTTGAGTCAGAACGAGATATTTTATGTTATAATCACAAAGAAACTGTGTGAACCAATTGTAGAGCGGGAGTCTTAAAGGGTGCATGCAATGATGTTTTTAATAGATAAATAACATCAAAATGGTAACATTTTACTAAATTAAGTATGCTTTTTTTTTTTGTTCTTTAGGCGGCAGGTTTGGAAGGTTTAATTCGACCACACAAAAAATGTGATATGTTAAATCAATTGTCATCACCTTTTATAAATCACTTGTCAAATCAACTATCATTATTTTTTCACATTTTATAAATCTTTATCCGCATTTTATTCATATTTTATCTAAACACCAAAAAAAATTTTCTTCAACGAAAAATAATTCAAAACACAACAAAATATAAAATTGTTTTATTTTTATTTATATCCACTTATGTTAAAATAATTATATACTAAAAAATGAATATTATGTTGTATTCAAACGAGAGGGCTTATAAAGTAACGCAACGAAGGTCAAATAAAAGCCTACTTAGGATAGTATGATCGAGCGGCCTTTATTTACGTGGAAAGTTTGGCGAGTTGGTCTGCGCATGCAATAAAAGTATCCGGATTCTTCCAAGACTCCAAGACATTAATCCGGGGAACGGTTCGTAGAATCTGCGGGCGCTCTCGTCTAGAAACTTCCAAACTTCAATTTCATTTAATGATCCATCGCAATCAGATAAGATATTCACCAACCTCTCTCATCCCCTCATCGGACATTTCTTTTCGCATTTTCGGCGGTGCTGATTGTAACTGCCCATCGTCTCTATATAGGTCAAGCAAAATCCCACTCTTCATAAGAATTAAAAAAAAACCAAAAAAGACGGTGGGTTGTCCGCCCCTCCAACTCTCTCTCTCTCTTTCTCTCCCTCTCCGACCGCCCCCTCAATTGCAGCTGTCAATCGTCCTCTGCCGCCGCCGTTCGTCACCTCCCCTTCTGTCCCATTCTCCCCCGTCGACGCCACCTCCTATACTCTCGTCCGTCACCCCTGATAGCACCCCTTCTTTCTCCATTTTATTTTATTTTATTTTTTAAAATGCAAAGTCCATCCCCAAAAAAAAAAAAAAGACAAATAAGAATTGGGGTTGCATGTTACAATTTTTTTTCAACCGTCACCCTCTGTTATTCAGGATATATATATATATATTTATTTATATTGTTGGTGATTCACTAGATCAGATCTGACACCATCTCTCAATAAACACATTACAGAGGACTTCATAATTTTTTTTTATTGAACTAATAAATAAAGGATCAAATCAGATTAAAATCTATATAGCTCTGATACCATGTAGAAAATTTAAATTTAAGATAAATATAAATAAGCAGAGAAGAAAAGAGAAGGGAGATAAACACAAATATACGGAGGACTATATCTCTGCTTTTTATTCATTTTTTTAATTTAATAAAGAGATTACATAAGATCTATTTATATTACTAATTTTGGATAGATACAAATCTTAACAGAGTTAGTTTATTGACTAAATCTTTATGTTGAGATTTAATCTTATCCATTACAACTGAGTCAACTCTTTATCCTTAATACATAGAACAACAAGAAACTAATCATATCGCTATGGAGTCAAGGTATAAGACGTCACAGACAATCAATGCTCACCCGATCATCCAAAAGATATGAGATGGACGGTGCCACACTTATCATGCCAAATGAGCTCTTTGATGTCAAGAGACACCAATTTCAGATTGAGTAGCCGCCTTACAGTCAGCAACTCGGTTTCCCTCACGGTATTTTTGATGTAAGAGGTTAAGGATAAGAGGTCAGAAATTCATATCCATGGAATTTTTTTTTGATGAAAGAGGTTAAATATTTATGTTATGGATAAGCCTTAACAAACTTTTTTTTAACAAGTAAGAAAGCTTTAAACTTACATATATAATCAAATTGGCCTTGGGGCTAAGTACTTCACATTATAGAAACTTCTATCACCCATATAATTAATCGGTGCTTCTCCTTTTGGCTTTATAAACAAACAAACCAGCTCATAGTTCATGATCATTAAAAAAAAAACTCAAAACTGGACAACAAACCTTCCGAAACATCCATGATCCATAATATTTTTTATGGTACAGACGAACCAAACCAAACCCAAGAAAAACAAAAAAAACAAAAAGCATTAACAAAGAACAAGACAAAAACCAAGTTTAGTTTCTCCCCTTCCCCCATACACACAACTCAAGATACTAAGAACCTTAACCAACTCTTCCCCTTCCGAAGCTCATCAACTCCAACGAACGTTCCATGGAACCCAAATGGAACCCTAGAAGGCAACCGGATCACAGCTTTCCTCCTCATATCCGACCCGTTTAACACCACCATCATCGACTCTCCCCGTCCCTCATGCGTCATGAACCCCACAATGTAACCCTCATCTTCCCCAACCCCTCCTTTAACGGGTACGAACATCGGCTCCCCTCCGAACCACCCCTCCCCATAGTAAAACCTCTTCACCTCCCCACTCACCAAATCCACCTTCGCAATTCCCGAACACCTCGGCCAGGGCTCCGCTATAGCCAGGTACACAAACCTACTCTTCCTCCCCAACCGCATCTTGTTCACCTGACCCGCTTCAAGATTCACACCCGCCACCACCTCCCTCCGACTCGACTCACCCGTCAAAACATCTAATCGGATCTCCGACAACACACTCCTCATCGGCTCCCCAGAGAACACCGAGTCAGCCGGATCCATGCACGATCCGATGACGACCACGGTCCGTCCGCCGTCCTCCTCCCACGCGTTCCATAAGTGGAAGCAGAAGCAGTCCGGGACATCGACCCACTTCATCCGCGACTCGTCCGGGTCGTACCTCGGCATGACCCCGAATCGCGTCTTCTTGAGCCGGTCAAGCAGAACCGGAGACTCCCCATGCAACAGCATCCGCGACAAATCGAACACCATCTGCTGGTCCGGGATCACCACGTGATTCTCGGTTATCGCGAAGTCGTGGATCATCGTCGACCGTCCGATGGAAATCACCACGTCTTTCGATTTCTCTCCCGCACCGTCCACGTGGAAGTACTTTAAGTGCGGCTTCCGCACCGGGTCGTAGCTCAGCGAGAAGAGCTCCCCCGTTGACGGGTCGAGCTTCGGGTGCGCGATCATGGACGACTCGAGTTGACCGTGGAAGTCAAACCTACCGACCGTCTCGAGATCCCCGTCCCTCGTGATCCGGATTTCGTATGGGAGGTCGTCCTCGGACATGGCGAGGAGGCGACCGTTGAAGTGGACCAGCCCGGCATTGGCCGTGCCCACTCCGAATTCGTGGTTGACGATCCCGGTGAGGCTTCGCGCGTAGAAGAGCGCGAGCCGTCCGATCCCGGACTTCCCGTGGAGCTCCCCTATCGCTTTGGGGAACACGGGCCGGCCCAGGTTCACTTCTTGCATGAGCCGGTTCGTGCGGGTGAACCGGCAGCTGTAGCTCGCTGAATCAGGTCCGCTCAATGAGACGGCGTGGATCATTCCATCACCGTCGAACAGGTGGTGCCCCCCCGTCGGAGGGAACATTGGGTTGGGTCCGTTGCGGACGTAGACCCCGCGTAGACCGTCTGGTATACGGCCAATTACGTCTAGACCGTGATGTACGGGGGACTCTCTCACTGGAGCGAAGTTGCCTGATAATTGCTCCACCGGGTCCACGATACGTGGCAGGGTTGCTTCCTTTGATGGTTCCACTATGAACTTGGTCTCGATGAAGTCTATGGCGGATGTCACGAGCTTCTGAAGAGGGTTAGGTTGAGTTGTTGTTGTTGTTGGGGTGATATTTGAGATGGGTGTGGGGGAGGTGTTTTTGTGAATGGCTTTGGTGTGAGATGAGTGGGTGGCTTTATCAGTGGCGGTGGTGGGGGTGGTTTGTTCAATGTCCTTTCACTGGGTTCGGCCACCTTTAGAGGGGAAGAGAGTACCATCTCACACGTGCGTGGATAACACCTGACACGTGTGGTTGTTGGGAGGGATGGACTGTGAAGAGGATTGTGAGTGAGATGAGACATGGTGGGTCATGTACTTTGACTGTGTTTGTGTTTGTGTGAAGTATGAAGTTTGTAGTGAGAGTTAGTTGTCTATATATAGTGTTCTACGTAGTATTATTTAGGTTAGCTGGTTTTATTCACGTGGATGACCATCTTGCATGGGCTGACGTGGCTTTCATTTGACGTCCACGTAGGTGGAACCGACAGTCCAAAAAACGAGTCGAGTTCCGAAGTTGACGGCCTCGGTTTTATGAGATTACTATGACCCTCGGTTCGCCTACGTGCGTCGCGGTACTCGTTATTTATAATGGAAATGTTTCGTTTTTGCATACGTGGCAAATTAAACACACTTGTTTTATACAGAGGACTCATTGCGCACGTGGTGATCTGCCATGCATGGGACCCTTCCGGTCCCCCGAGAGTACACCCTGTGTTCACACGTGTCACTCAGGGAAGCTTCAAAGGTATGGAACACGTGTACGGTTTGAGCTGACGTGGGTGGGAAAAACGAAGACCGGCCGTTGTTTCTAATTTTACAAGACATGGTAATGGTTTTGAAGGTTCTTATAGTCAATAATGGTTAATATAGAAGTTTCTAGACATGGACTCATCTTCACATTAATTCTTCTGGTTTTGAAGTTTATAAAGAAATTTATATATTTCGATGGGTGGTTGTAATCAACGGACCGGTACGGAGCAATAATGGAAAAAAATTTTTAATATCCGACAGATATTTAAAAAATCCGTGTCCGTTTCTCCGACGGATTGGATAATTATCATCTGAAATAAATAAATAATTAATTAAATATAACAAATTTTTATTTAAAGTTTAAAAATTGACTTAAAATTAAAAATTCACAAACACAAGTCCTAACTTTACAACTATTGAATAAATAAATAATTAAATATAACAAACATTTAAAGTTCATCTTAAAATTAAAAATTCACAAACACATTAATTCTATTAGAAAGAATTGAGCCACTGATCAAAATCCAATTGATATTAAATACTAATATTAATATTTTTTTTGCATGACGGATAGGGGTATAGGGAATTTTCGATTATTTTTTATAAATTTTTCGGATCGGAATTTATATATTATAAACGATGGGTGGTTGACCACAAGAACTGTGAACTTGGGCGGTTTATATATATTTTTTGGGGGTTGGCGATAATAATTTTACATATCTTTTTTTATTATTATTGAACAAGTAAGAATATTGGTTTATCATAAATTAATTTACTAAAGTTGAATCATGACTCATCATAATGAAATAATATGTTAGTTATGAATATTAATTTATAATAAAAATAGAGATACAAATTTTAAAAGTATTCTAATAATTCTTAAGTTTCAAAAATTCATATTCAAATTGCCATCAATTTAAGTGCAATTAACATATGTAAAAAGTTTTTATGTTATCTGAATACGTGAGATTTTCTTTGCTGGATATAAGGTCTTTTATGTTTCAACATAGCGTATCTCATCCCTATTAAAGTTTATTATCATTTTTTTTACCTGTTATAATGGTTTAAGGTTTAATATAATCGAGCCAACATTGCTAGCTACTACTACATCCCTCAACAGATTCAAATAATTGGCAGGAAGCTTTAAAAAAGTTGATCATTTAGATGGTGTTGCCATTTTTTTTGTAATGGCGGAATTTGAGGCAATATCGGCGGAAAAATTTTGTCTGTCTTTTATAGGTTCATTCTCGATGAGATTCACTGTACTTCAGAGTGGCTGTCGTGGACAAGCTTTGGCCGTATGAATCTCAAGCCGAACCGAAGGTGCTGTATATCAGTGTGTGTGTATTATATATATTAATTTTTAAGGTACAACCTAGTAGAGATTACCCTCCAAAAAAAAAAAAAACCTAGTAGAGATTTTTTTATATATATAATAATAATATATAGGAAAGCCTATCCTTTGACTGGCACTGAGTTATTCTCCTCGACCTGAGAAAAGGATATGCGAGGTTTATTTAATTAATTCATTTATTTATGAACAACAAGTCGTTCCAATACCAAGATAAATAAAAGAAAAAAAAGAAAAACATTTCGTTTCAATCATTTAAATATAGAGTTTTTAATTTTTAAATCTCCATAAACTATATGATTTAGTTATCGATCCCTTAATTATTCATATTTTGATTTTAGTACTCAGATTTAAAAGATATATTCTTTTTCAGTCTCTAAGAGGAATTTATCCTTAAATTATTTGGTTTTCTTTTTAGCCTATCCCAGGGACTCAAAATAAATATATCCTTTAAATCTGAATACTAAAATAAAATATGAAGAAGTGAGATATTGATCTCTAAATAAATATGTTTACAGGACCGATAACAAAAAAAACCCTTTAAATATATGCTTTACCATCAGTATACTTGATTTCTTTGAGTGATGTGATATATAAGATCACTAGATTGTAAAGTGTATAAAGTTTCGCCCAGGACATTTTGGTAACTATGATGTGGAGAGGGTTGTGAGTGAGCTGAGACATGGTCATGTACTTTGACTGTGTTTGTGTGAAGTATGAAGTGTGGGGTGAGTGTTCCTTGTCTATATAGTATATATAGTGTTCTACGTAGTGTTACTCTATTCACGTGAATGACCATCTTGCATGGGCTGACATGGATGGCCTTCATTTGCCGTCCACGTAGGCGAAGTTGACGGCCTCGGTTTTGTGAGATTACTAGGGCCCCCTGGTTCGCCTGCGTCATGTGCGTCGCGGTACTCGTTATTTATAATGGAAATATTTCGTTTTTGCATACGTGACAACTTAAACACACTTGTTTTATACAGAGGACTCGTTCCGCACGTGATGATACTGCCATGCATGAGACCCTTCCGGTCCCCCGAGAGTACACCTTGTGTTTACACGTGTCATCAGGGTTTCCTTGTTTTGGGGGAAGCTTCAAAGGTATGGAACACGTGTACGGTTTGAGCTGACGTGGATGGGAAAAACGAAGACCAGCCGTTGTTTCTAGTTTTACAAGGCATGGTAATGGTTTTGAAGGTTCCAATGGTCAATAATGGTTAATAACGAAGGTTCTGTATATGTCATCCACGTGTGACTCGTCTTACATTAATTCTTCTGTTGTTTGCATGATAAGGGAATTTTTCTTGTAAAGAAACGATGGGTGGTTGACCACAAGAACTGTGAACTTGGCCGGTTTTAATTTTGAGTGTTGGCAATAATTTTTTAAAAAAAAACCTTATTTTTTTTATTGAATCAGGAAGAATAATAGATTCTTATAAATTCTTTACTCAAATTGAATCATGATCATCAAAATGTAATATTAGGTTAGTTATGAACGTTAGTTTATCAATAAATAAAGTAAATAAATAACTTAAAAAAGTTTCAACTAACTTTTTTTAGTAAGATTGGTATTCCCAAAATTGATCAAGTGACCTCCCTTGCAAAGAAAGAGTGCTAATTAACTTATCCAAAACTTGGCTAGCTACTTATAAAATACAGAAAATTGCCTTCACTAAAACACATCTAAAAAGAGTTATGTCATGTAGCTATGTGACAGTTTTTCATTTACCTACGATTTTCTGTGTTAGGATCTCATCACTATTCATGTTTATTGTGTGGTTTTTGAACAATTATAATGTTTAATATAATCGAGCTAGCATTGCCCCCTAGTACATCCTCAACGGATTCAAATAAAGTTTTGTTATTATTTATCATATTATGGGTTTCTTATATATATTTTACTTATAATTTACCTGATGTGTTTATCATTTTTTATTGTGTATTATCGTAATATATAATTTAAATCTGTATTGCGCTCTAATGCACCAGATGATATTTTAGTACTAAATTTTTATTCATTTATGACGTCATTAGTCTATATCCATTTTTTTAAAGAAGCATCAACATTTAATTAAGTTCATCATAAAAAAAACGTAAATTATATTGACACATGTGACATATCTCACAAAATCCAACTAATCACAAAGAATTTAGAGTAAAAAAAAATTCTACATGAGAATGTATAAAATACATTAAAAAAATTAAGAAGGTGAAATATTTTAACAAAATTAAAATGTATGAAATATGTTAAGGATCTAATTACATAAGGGTAGATTAGTCCTTTTAATTCTCAAAAATCTGAAATGAGACTTTTTCTGTATAATTTTTAAAAGTGGTTAATTTAAGTATTTTTAACTTTTCGGAGACTTAATCGGTCATTTTCCTTTTTTTTTAATGGCGGAATTTGAGGCAATATTGGCGGAAAAACTGTCTGTCTTTTATAGGTTCATTCTCGATGAGATCACTGTACTTCTGAGTAGCTGTCGTGGACACGCTTGGGCCGTATGAAGTCCAAGCCCAACCGAAGTTGCAGTATATCAGTGTGTGTGAATATATTAATTTCAAGGTATAACCTAGTAGAGATTTTATATTCATATATATATATAGGAAAGCCTATCCTTTAACTGGCACTGAGTTATTCTCCTCGACCTGAGAAAATGATATCAGAGACTTATTTATTTATTGTTATGAACAACAATACATTCCAAGTGTGCTCGATTTAATTTTTTTGAGTGATAAATGCATAATCGCTAGATTGTAGATGCATGGAGTTTCACTTTAATTGTTCAATTTGGTAACTGTGACCGGAAGAAGAATTCTTTATTTTCAGGAAACTTGTAGATTTCGTGAAAAGAAATGTATATGATCATGGACTTATTTAGGTGTGTGTTCATCTCTGGAGTGCAATATAGGGTAATTAGGAATTCCTTTTATTTTTTATTTCACCAAACCAAGAAAGCATATCTGGTATAACTATATATATTGGATGGTTATGATGAAATTATTTAAAGTGTGCACCTAATTGACTAAATTAGTTAAAAATTTATCTTAATTTATTTAAAATGTGGATCGCCTCTCAGAATTTTGCTTGTAAGGAAGTAATATTCGTTTGTGAGGAGATTACTTCAAAAAAATTTTTATATATTTATCTATATCTTAATAAATAAAGAATTCATTGACATGACAAAAGATTTATCTATAAAAGAAGATCCAACAAAAAGGTTGAGAGGGTGGTTAAAAAAGGGAAATTAATTAAATACACGAGAGAGTCTTATGAGTCTCTAAATGGATTTTGTCCTCACCTAATCTAATGGATTCTCATATTTTTCCCGTGAATATAGGCTTAAATCGAATCATGTATATCTATCCTGTTTAATGTGGTGTCCCGTTTTGTGCATCATATCATCTTGATTTATTGTTAATAGCTCCCATGAATATTCCCAACAAGTGATATGAGAGGTCTGGGGATCCCAACAGTTTATTGTACCATACTCTAATGAATGCTGTCATCCAACCATGGTGGAGAAAAAAAGGCCAACCAGTGGGTGATTCAGATGCATATATATACATGGCATACTTGCCAGGCTATAATATAACATAGGTCTGTAGTGTTCTGTACTTCTGTTATATGAACTCTTACAAATCATGCCATCTTAGCAACCATCAGTGCAACTGAACCAAAATCCATGTCTAACCATCACCATTTTTTTGTCAATCTGTCCCTACTCATATATATATGTCTGAAAAATCAAAATTTAAACCAAGCTCACCACCTGCCATTAGAACAAATCTTGTAATACTACTACTATGTTTTTATGGAACATAAAACAGAACATGACAATATTTACACACATTAAAATCCCAATCCCTGCTGTTTGCTATGTGAAAATTTTTCGTGTGGCTGAAGTTTTCATTTTTCGTAGAGGGTACATGGCTGCTATATAATAAGTGTGTGGGATAACGACAAGAAAAGGAAAAGCAAAACCGATCGAATGTCAATCTTGATCCCCTCTTGGTTGTATTCTATGCTTGTATTTTGTTTGACTTTCAATATGAAACTATTATAACATCATATTTATATATTTTCATTATGAAGATGTTACATCATCATGGTTAGAATTAGACAACATTGTAGTTAAATGTCAGGTCTTTTTTTCATATGAGACAATTCACATGGTTAATCCCACCCTCTTGTATGACTGCCATATACAAAATAGAAAATGCATTGAGATAACGAGAACTAGAGGGGAAAAAAATGGAATGCTACATGTAGCTGTTTATTAACAAATAATTTTAAATTGATCAAAGCACATAGATAACTATATGAATCAGTTCAATTTTAAAAAAGACATGGCATTTAGTATCTAATTATAAATATACTGATGTGAAGCTCTACAATTAAAGATAAATAAGATGTGTGTGTGTATAGAAGACCAAATCTGCATGTGGTTGAATAAGGAATAAAGATATGTGAGAAGACTCGGATCGAGTAAGAATAAGATACAAGATGTGTCTATTCGTAAGTCTACATTGATCCACAGGGCTACTCGACCAGGGGGACCATGAAAGGGAGGCGGCCACCCAGCCCACCTCATCTAAAAGGCGAAACGGTATCGCCCGTCAGAATAAGTCGACAAAGAGCTGGTCGGGCATTTGACCAGTCTGGGGCGACCAGAGGATGAGGCAGGCGCCCGATTTGGCCCAGGAAGGGTCCGACCTGACTAGGACGACCAGTCATTGTATCCTTATCTATCTAGGCAAGCCCGACCATGGAGTCCAGCCTGACAGAGGAAATGCGCCTATATATCCACCTCGGGAAGATAACGGAAAGCACAGGGAATATCTCCTCACACAGCAGTCGCAGGTGATTGTCGAGAGTGTTACGCCCCGATATCACACGTGGCAGCCGATCTCAACGCCACCTGGAAGATTCCTTTCGTACCTACAATAATGTCACTCCCACTGGCGAGGTCGGCACACGTTCTTCGAGTATAAAAGGGAGACATCGTCTTCCCCAAGAACACACACTTACACTCTTACTGCGAAAACTCTCTAAGACTTGAGTAGACTTTCACTTAAACTGTGATCTCTGACTTGAGCATCAGATGAGCACTGGTCGACACCACACTGGTTTGAATTGCAGGTGACCGAAGCAGGAGACAGAGCTAAGAGACTCACTAACAAAACCTCGACAACTGTGAAGGGAGGATGCACGCGCTTCTTCTCGAATCCCCAACTGAAGCCCGGACCACTTCAAAGATCCGATCCAATTGAGGAAGATCAGAATCCATCCCCAACAATTATATATATATATATATAAAGTGGTTGGACCCTCTACAAAATGTAGGGCTTGCAAATGCATGCATCAAATGAAATGAGTTTCAAAGAATGATGCAATAGGTGACACATTTGGTTCCTTCGTGGTTTTCATTAGGTACGGCCACCTTGAGGGAGGAATTAAAATACCACCTCACACGTGCATGAATAACACCTTGCACGTGTGGTTGATAGGAGGGATGGGCTGTGAAGAGGGTTGTGAGTGAGCTGAGACATGGTCATAGTGGAGTGTGAAGTGTGCTCTCTATATATAGTGTTATACGTAGTGTTAATTAATTATCTTAATTTAGTCTAATTTTGCATGGGCTGACGTGGCTTTCTTTATGTACGTGACTGACCAACAGTCCAACGAGTCGAGTTCCGAAGTTGACGGCCTCGGATTAAAATGGCCCCCCGGTTCACTTGGGTCACGTGCGTCGCGGTACTTTTTGCGTACATGGTTAGACTGCCATGCATGGACCGTCGGATCCCCCTATGGTTCCCTGTGATTCAGCCCCGCGTTTACACGTGTCACTCAGTGTTCCTTTATTAGCTGATGTGGATGAAATAAAACGAAGACCAGCCGTTGTTTCTACTTTTACGAGACATGGTTTTGATTTTCGAAGGTTCTAATGATTAATACAGTATCGAATCATTCACGTGTGACTCGTCCTACATTTAATTGTTCTGTTATTTGGAATACCAGGGATTTTTTTTTTTTTTTGTAGAAAGAAACAGTGAACTTAGGTAGTTTCCATTTGAGTGACACTCAGTATTTTATTTAATTTTGTAGAAGAAACAGTGAACTTATATAGTCTCCCACGTGATTTTTTATTTTTTATAAATCATTTATACTATGACGGTCGGTGCGGTGGGCGATCACGAGCCGTGTCACGGGTACATCGGACGGTCGGGTGCGATTCACGTCGACCGTTGGAGAGACCCGCGATCGGACGGCCCACGTCGTAACCGCAAGAACCGCAGTGAATGAATTTATATTAAAAGGAAAGTTATAAAAAAAGAATTTTTTTTTTTTGACCAGTTTATATGTTATTTTTACATGTTAAAGAAAGTGATGGAAAAATGAAAGAAAATAAAAACTATTTTTTGTGCTCATAATGAAAATGACAAAAAATGAAATATATTGTTTATGTTATCAGAGAATGTGATCGCAGACCGTCCGAAAATGACAAAAAAAAAATTGGTTTGCATGCTAATTTATATATAATATAAAAATAACCTAACTTATCAATAAAATATTTTTAAATGAATAAAATTTTGAAAGACAATCAACAAGGACATGTTACATAATAAATAAAAATATTAAATAAATATTTTTATTATTTTGTTATAAAATAAAATAAAAGAACAAACAAAATATTCAATATTACCTAACATTTATTAATATCGGTGAATGCGGTCGTGCGGTGTCGACAAAAAAAAACGGGCCGTCGACACGGGTCCATCTCACTCGGGGGCGATTCCTTCACTTTTCCTTCTCTACGGTGATGAAATTTTTTTTCTCCTCTCATAATAAGACAAAATAACAAAAGGTGCGGGAACGGCGGGTGATGGAAAGCCGTTTTTTTTCACGAGTCCATCGCATCGGACGGTCGGATGTTTGACACACACAACTAGTTTTTATCTAGATTAAAGGAAATTTTTTTAATTTCCCTCATCGCGGCCGTACCTGCCGTTCCTCATTTTCCATGTGAGCATATATAAATATACATTAAATTATATAAAATATATAACTAAGTGAACCACCGTGATTAACATTATTTTTTAATATAATAAATTAAAAAAATGATTGGATTTAATTTGTATCACTAATTCGACATATATAAGTAATTAACAGATATACATTAAAATATGAAAAGAAAATTTAAAAACATTCCCAGAAGTATTATGTTTAATACCTTGAAACATTATATATCAGGCATCATTCTAAATTCTCTCGTGACAATTGATTTATCAATTCAACCAGTTTTTAAATTTTAATTCCGTTCATGCATGTTTGTTATCAAATTTTGAGGTGGAAGGCAGAGTGATCCAATTTTTCAAACTTTGCATCCTCAGCCGATTCTGCCATCTTTATCTTTTTTTTTAATACCCGGAATTTGAGGCAACTTTATCTTTTATAGCTAGGTTCATTCATTCATATATATATATATATATATATATATATATATATATATATATATATATATATATATATATATATATATATATATAGGGAGCCGATTACGTGCGGTATGCGGTCGGTGCGGTACGACGATCACGGGCCGTCGATCACGGGTCCATCGCATCGGACGGTCGGGTGAATCGATTCACGTCGACCGTTGGATGCGATGGACCCGCGATCGGACGGCCCGTGACGTCGCGCACCGCACCGACCGCAACCGCACCTAATCGCTCGACCATATATATATATATATATATATATATATATATATATATATATATATGATACTATACGGTCGTGCGGTCGTGCGGCCGCACGTGCGGCAGCCGTCGATCGCGGGTCCATCGCATCCAACGGTCGACGTGAATCGCACCCGACCGTCCGATGCGATGGACCCGTGATCGGCCCGTGGTCGACGCACGTGAATCGGACCGCACCGACCGCATCGACCGTATATATATCACGATATATATATATATATACAGATGAGATGAGATTCACTGTACTTTCAGAGTAGCTGTCGTGGACACGATTTGGCCGTACGAAAAATATCCATTGATATTTATTTTAAATATTAATTAATTTTCGGTAGTTAAACCTAGGAGAAGTTTTAAGTGGGCATCGGGATATCCTCCTGGTCCCGAGAAATGGATAAGTGATTTTTTTTTAATGAACAGTGATTCCTGCCAACCACTCTGCAAAACTTGAATTTGTCACTAGAGAATAAATATTGCATGGATTTTATGGTGAGTACATGCAATATGCATGGTGTACATAAAAATCTACCTTTAATCATATCATATATTCATATGCTGTCACGTTAACATGGAAGAATAGAGATCACCGAAAGAAGACAACATGCATAGGATGAACCTGCTGAAAACTTGGTTCAAGTCCATTTTAGAACAAGTTGTGTCATTAATCATGACGTTTAGACCTCCATTTGACAAAATGAGTTTTGTTTTCATTAATCATTTGACGTGAATAATCGATTACCTCCGTTTGGGGCGCAGGTGGGAATTCATCCTTGATAGATATATTGGGATAGATAACAATCTATACAAAATAAATAAATTTTTGTTTGATGTCTTTTCTGTTATTTTCATTAGGAAACGTAAAATTCATCTTTTTCTTGTTTGTTTCACTTTGGATAAAGTAAGGATAAGTGGTAGATAAAAGATGAACAAGAGTTTATAAATTTTTAAATGACAATTATACCCTTACATAAATTATTTATGTTTGAGAATAGGTATGAGAGATGTGTGTGATATGATAGATGTGATAGTTTTTAGAATGTGTGCATGACAGAGAAGGGTATATATAAAATCCTTATAAACAATTCTAGTATTTTATGAGAATAGTTTTCAGTTTTATCAATAACTCAATGATTTATTTTAGCAAAACAAACAACTTTTTTTTTTTATTCTCTTGAATTCTTTTCTATTCATGCATGTTACCCCAAGGGGTTAGAGTTTAGAACTCGTTAAAAAATATATATATATAGCAAAATCATAGTGTATGTAGTTGAATGATTCTATTACCCTGTATGGCAAAAAAAAATTATCTTTTTAAAAACAAAAAAATAATTATATCTCATTATATACTTTATTCACATAGTTGACCATATGTATTTTAATAGGACAATATAATAAAAAAATCTCGATGTGGACTGCAATTGATTAAATACCCTGCACAGTGGGCTGAACATATTATTATTTTCTTTATTTTAAGGGGCGCTGATACACGCAGTCTTTTTGCATCTGTTTTGCCCCATACGCATACTACGTTATCTTAGCATATGAGTCTAACATAGTATATGACTCATTTGTTTTTATATTTTTTCATTATGAAAAGTGGAATATTGTTACACTTTAGGTGAAACAAAAATGTATCTTATTTCAATATCCGGACAACTGTCCACACTTCAATTATTTTTTTTCATATGAGGAAATAGTTGTCCCCCATACATTTCAATAATTTGATGCAAACGGGTGGCCGTCGATTTCGGGAGCAAGACCCCTTAAGGGTACATTTTAAGATTTTTAAAATTCACAGAAAAATCGGCTAGTGGAAATGAATGGCGCCCTGAATCGGAATCGCCTGAAATTTTTTCTGAAAAAAACGAGGGATCTGCAATTGTGCTACGCCACAACCGTGTATATCTTTTTCATTTTTCCCATTTTAATCGACCCTCAAATGGCATTTTTGGGTTATTTTTTACTTTTTAGATTTACAGTGGAAATGTATGGCGCCCTTACTCGGGCTATTTTTTCTGGAAATAAATACGAGGAGATCCCATAATTACGCCACAACACGTCCTTATTTTTTCATTTTTCCCTTTTGGGCCAATGGCATTTTTGTAATTTTTAAAAGTGATACAGCCCATCAAAAATCGTCCCACCAATCGTTTTTACTATTTTAGTAAGTTTTTTCACTATTATCAAGGATGCTTGTAAATAAGGTTTTCAACTTTTATTTATATAATGTTTTATTATTCTCTTTGATATTTTGGTTTGTTGAAAGATTATTTTATTTTTTTATTTTGGTTACTATTATCCCTTTCCCAAAATGTCCCCTTGCCAAGATCCTTAGGGGTATTTTGTGCACAAACACTAAGGAAATTGAAGGAAAATAAAGGACTTTGAGTTAAAGAGAAATTGATGAAAAGAAAATCATTTTATCTTTAACAAGTTTATATTAGGGGTGCAACTTTAGTTGGTTTAAATCGAATCTGAACTGATCCAAACTGATTTTTTTACGGTTTTGGATCAATAGGTTTTTGGTTTGATTTGGCTATGGATTGAAAAATTAATAAACCAATCTACTTTAGTTTTACGTAAAAAAACTGAATTAACCAAATCGAACCGAATTAAATTAAAAGACATGATTATTCATAATCAATATGATTTATCATAATCAATATGATTTAACTCATTCTTTTAATATTAAAAATTATATTGTTTTATACCGTAAATATTCATAACAAATAAATACATATATATATCATCAATCCTAGTCTTTTGATATTTATATAAAGTTGTAACCAACCCTTAAAAAATTCTAATCAACCCAAATTGGTAGGAAGAAAAAGAAAAGGGTATGTATATGTTTATTTTTAACTGTTCAGTTCAGTTCGGTTTAGTTCGAATGAATCAAATAAGGTTCTGTTCAGTTTTCGGTTTTTGGTTCGGTTCGGTTCAGATTTCATTTCAAAAACCGAACCAAACCGATACATGTACTCGGGCGGGTTGGGTTCGGTTAACCCCAACCCGAATAGAATTCTAAACTACTCAATTTGACCCAACCCGTTCAGTGAACCAACCCAAACCCAACCCGAAATTAAACCAACCCGACCTAACCCGTTTGCCAACCCGATTTTCAACGAATTGACCAACCAAACCTGAATTTTATAATATGATGTGTAAATTAAATAAACACCCGACCCAACCCATAAATTGTTTACCTAAAATTTGGACCCCTAGTTGAACGGCCATATATGACGGGTTCGGGTTGGGTGTTTGAGGCCAACTCGCCGATTTGTGAGTGCAATCAACCCGGAAAGTCAACCCAACCCATGAGTTCAACCCGAAAAGCCCTAAAAATTGTTGTTGAAAAATGAAAGAAAATAAAAAATAAAAAAATTGTTATTTGTGTTTGTGATGAAAAATAACGGAAAATAAAAACTGTTGTTTGCGCCTATAATAAAAAATAACATAAATAAAAATGCATTGTTTGTGTAATCACACATCCTGTGACCTTTAAATAAACAAAAATACCTGGTTTGATAACCGAAATATCACATCCTTGTAACCTTCTTGTGGTTATCTATTTTCCTGCTCATTCATATATAAACCCATCTTCCTCGTGTTGTTTCAGTTACTTTCATTAGACTTTCAAGAAACTACACACACACAAATACACGTACCGATTGCCTACTAAAAAAAATCTAGATCTCAATCCCAAATTTAGATATGATGATGATAATAATAAAAAAAAGTGGGTTTATTTAACAAATAAAAAACATATCAAAAAAATGGATCTAAGATCTCAATCTAGACCAAACAAAAATGAAATACACAAAAAAAAAACTTGATCTATGCAACAAAAAATAATCACATATTTTCTCACTTTTTTCTCATTTTCCCTCATCTAGATTGAGGGAAATTTTTTTCCTTACTGATCCTTATAAGACAACAAAGCAAATGGAAAGTGAAGGAAAAATTTTTTTTCCTTTGTGGCACAAACACATTGGGTTAGTACAAGCAAATGCATCCTTAAAATTCATAGTTGGCTAATATCATAGCATATTTTGACTATGTTTTTAAATGGTCAAAATAAAAGTTTTTATTTTTTCTCACTTTCTATGTTGCATAAACACATCCTCAATACTCATAGTTGGTAGATGCATCTTAGTCCCCCACCCAGTAGGTTTGGTTTATAAATAGTTTATCCGGATATGTTATACATTGATAGATGAGAATCATATAATTTTTCTACTTGGTTGTTATTCATTCTCAGTTTAGAAAATGAAGAAACATGAACAAACTATAATACGATTATCAAAGTTGGTTCACATATCCATGCTCTATGTCCCAAGGGATGGCAACGAGACGGATTGAGATGGGTTTAGTCTTTTCATCCCAAACCCGTCCCATTTAAATCGGGTTGGGTCTGGTCGGGTTGGGCCAAAACAAGTTTAGGAAAAAATATTAAAACATATTTTTATGTAATATTTAATCTAAATTGAAATTTTAAATGAAAATAAATATTTATTTGAATAAATCCTACAAAATAAGAAATAAAATAAGAAATATAAACTTTCAATACAAGTGACAACTATAATGTTTCAATTTTTTTTAAATACCAAAAGACAACTCAGTGTATGTTTATATGATTTCAAATTTCAATTGACGTTTAAGTTTATTCATTCTTATTTTTTTATATTTTTTTGGGAACACCAAATGAAAAATATAAATTATGTAATTATTATAACAAATATTTAATTTTAATATGAATTGCAACCGGGGCGGGTTTGGAGTGGGTTTTGCTAAGTAAACTCATTTTTCGTCCTAAACTCATCGAGTTTCATTTTATTTATTCCAAACCCGACCCGCCTCAACTGGGTTGGGTCGGGTCAGGTATCCTATTGGGACAGTCCCACTGCCACCCTATATGTTTTAGAATATGAAAGTTAAGCAAGATATAAATATAAAATAATAAACTGAAGATTCAAACCCAAGAGAACGTTGAATCCGCGGTTCTTGTCTTCGTGATGGATGGACTCTTTACTTGAAAACCATTTTTGAACAAAGGTCTTGAGTGCCAGATGATGCATTCCATGTATAGTGAAAATCATTACTAATACTAGAGTAACTAGACAGGCATAAGTCCACATGGAACTAGATTATATGTAGATGAAAGCCCACAGATCTCACTCACAGGGCTTTAACACATTTTTTTACACATGATCCGAACATGGAATGGTCCCTAAAAGGGCATTGTCCACATCGCTTGGCTAGTGGCTTGGAAGACCTCTCTATATTTGAAGGTTGCATGAAAGTCATGTAAATAACAGGAACACATGGACATAAAGAAATTTCTTTAGTGTAGGGCCCAAAAATGAGGCCCACCAACCATGCTCCACGTACCGGTGGCTCATGACCTGATTGGTAAGGGCCCTCGATCCGGATTGCTCACTATCGGTGAATCCGACCCGTCAACCCTTCAATGCCCGACGACTGAGCATTATTTCAAATTAGTAAATCCAAAACTTAATTTCTATTATAGAGATTATCAATTGTTGATTCTATAAATCTACACAGATATATTAAATCTGGGGTTATCATGGAGCTGATCCTTTAAGATCACAATAATATATCTTGGATATGAAATTAATCAGATTCACAAAATCCCAGCAAATTATGTGTATTCACAAAGAGATAATGATTGCAGATCCCACAAATCCCAACAATAGCACAAGATTTATCCCCTAGAATCTGGTATTCTATCCCATCCGTCTGATGGGAGGAGAATCCTCAGAAGATTCTAGGGTTTAACCAAAAACACTAAAAATAGGGAAAGAATTCTCTCTATAAAGGTAGGTGAAATTCTTTTTACAACTACCCTAATTGTGCATTCAACAGACTTGAGCGTCGGAGAGTCTTTTGTAGGTCACCCCCAACCCTGTGTCCTATGATGTTTGAGGAGGAAAAGCGCCGACGATCCCAAGGAAGTTCTCGGGAGGAGCGGAGCAGACAGATCTTGACAACCCGAACTTGTTAGTTATTTTTTACCCCTCCATATAGTGTGTGACACAATGCTATCCATCAAATTCTACACGATTTCATGTAGGAAAAAAAAAGGTTGCGCACAAAATCCTTTGTTTAGTTTCAAAACCATCAACCACATTGCCTATGCTCCCCAACCCCCCTCTCACATCGATATGTAGTGACGATGTAGAGTGGATGAGGGTAGTCCTGTCAACGGGTCGGGTCGAATTTGGATCAGGTTACGGTAGACCCAGAATTAACCCATTTGATTGTCGGGTCTTTTAGGTCGGGCCCATATTGGATCTTGGGTTAGGTTGGGTTGGATCAACCCATTAATAGGCCTAGATCAACAAAGAGAGGTTGAAGAACTTTTTAAAGGCCTACATTAGCTTCATTTTTTTTTTAATAGAGATTACTGTATTTTTTTTGTAAATAGTTATTCATTATTTTGATTTTTTATGTGGAAACATTTGGAATAAGATTTGGATTATTATGTTTTTATGTAAAGTTAAAAAGTTATAAAAATATGTTTAAAAAGTTTTAAATAATTATTAAGTATTTAGTTATAAATATTGAGTTAAATCATGGGTGTTGGGTTGAATCATAAATAAATAAAAAATCACATAATATTTAGATTTGGGTCAATCAAGTCCATAGGATTGGGTCGGGATGGACTCAGACCTGACCCGTTTTGATTGTCGAGTCCATAAGATCGAGCCAGGATGGACTCGGACCTGATCCATTTTGATTGTTGGGTCCTTTAGGTCGGGTCCAGGTCCAAGTCAATAGGCGACCCGTTGACAGGCCTAGATGAGGGGCCAATACCGACAGGTGGCGGACGAAGGAGATGGTGGTTGTAATGATGGATGTGCTATGGTCGTAGGTTATGACTGCAATGTTTGTGGTTCCATGCAAGGTAAGCCTCGGCAAAAGTAAACCAAAGTAATTGCCTAGGACCTTCACCCAAGGAAGAACCCCTATAACCATATGCTCGATGGAATACAGGGAGATATGCTCATTTTTCTCATTAATTAATTTCTCTCAACACACTTTCTTCTCAAATATGTATTTTTATGATATTTATAACTTTTTCAATGATATTTATAACTTTTTCATTGGATTCCAATTGGATATGTATACCAGTGGGATTAGGATTCTCAAAAAAAATAGGTAATGTAATTAACAGGGTAGTGGGATCAGAGAAATAATCAATAGGGCTATCCTTTCCCCAAGACAATTCCATCACCAATCTTAGCCGTCCATTCCAAATCCGACGGATGTTTGCACATGACACAAGTGACAAATACGACTTGCTGTTCACAAAAAAAAGAAGAAGGGATTTTTAGTTTTAAGTCCCCATACACTATAGGATTTAGCGATCGATCCATCACTTCTTCATATTTAGGTTTTAGTTCCTACATTTAAATGACATGTTCCTTTTTAGTCCCTAGGAGGGATCTATTATTAAATTATTTGATTTATTTTTTAGTCCCTAAAAGAGATTTATTCTAAAATTATCATTTAAATACAAGGACTAAATTCTAAATATGAAGAAGTGAAAGATCGTTCTTAAAATTAAATATCAAAAAAAAGGTATTTTCTATTGGTAAACTGCGATCATTAGAAGCAACAAATAATTAAAGGACCTCACGAAACCTATGGAATTTCAGGCGGTTCGTACCCATAAATATTCGCAGTTGAGAGAACCCTTTTTTAAATCTACCTTTTTTTTTCATCTGTTCTTCAATTAGATCTCATCCGCTCTCTCTCTCTCTTTTCAGAATTAATTACCTAAAAAAACTGTTCTTTGATTTCCAAATTCGGAGAACCAGAGAGAGAGACATAAATCTGTTTTTTTTTTTTTTTATAAAAAAAGAATCTGTTTATACCTCCATCACCGGATTCATTGCAACCTCTGCTGCCTCTGAAACGACTGTAAAATCTGTTCCTTTGTCGCTCTTTTTTGGATTTTTTGCTGATTTTTTTGTATGTTCTTTTAATTGTTTTTGGTTATCGTTTGATTTTTTTTCCCTTTCTCGATCTGAAACGGTGACTGTGGATCTTCATCGATTTGTTTTTGGGTTTCGGTGGATTTGAGGGTTAGGGTTTGTCTCTCTTTTTGTGGATTTTTTACTGAGAAATTAAAACATTTTGTGGTTTTGGGTGCAATAGAATTATTAATCAGTGATGGATGGATCAAGAAGAGATGGTTCATGCGATATGTTTTGAGAAAAAATGTTCAGTTTTCATTAAAAATCAAACTTCTATTTTTTTAAAGATTCATGGTCAAATTTTCAGTTTTTGTCTTTTCATTTTATTGGGATTTACATGTTTGAATTCTGTATATTTTATCTTATAAAAATGGATGCCGTGTTTGTGGGTGTTTGGTGATGATACGTCTAGTCTCTGATTTTTGTGGTGTTGGAAATTTTTATACATGACTATCATTTTTGTTATGCTACAAGTGCAGGATTTAAGAATCATCGGTGACTCGTGGAACGTGATTCAAATCCATAGTGCCTTGTTGGTTTAGTCAGTATTCAAGGTTCTGTAGGAAAGTGAATTACTTGATACATCCATTGGAAGATTTGCGCCTTATTTTAGATTTAACAACATCAAAACCAAATAGAGATTGCTACCAACTTTCAAGATTAAAAAGCTGATTTCAGTTACATCTCAAAAGCTAGGAGTAAGGAAGTAAAGTTCAGATTTTCTTTTTTGGGTGAGTGCTAAAATTCTTCATTTTAACCTGAAAATATCAATCTGATTCTTTTTTTCTTCCTTTCAGTTTGTAACTGCTTTGGGGTTCTGCTTTTATATGATAATGTTTGTCTCTTGCTTATTGCATTTGGTATTTGTTTGCTCAAATGGTTGACTGTGGTATGAGCATATAGAAATTTGAGTGGTGTATGCATTTTTTATCTAGCCAATGATGCACTTGGTCACAGAACTGATGAAATGCATGATTCCATCACTCTTTGTGAGGCATCAGTTGTCCAGGTTTGCCATTGTCGATCTTTTTCATGCATGCCTGGTATCCCATGTTTGTGATATAAAAGGAAGTCATTATCTTGGAATAGCATCTTTATTGTTATATACATGGGATGTCATTGTCTTGGAACTTGGTGTTGCAGCATTGTTTTTGGATATAGAATTTTTATTGTGAATTGTGTTCATTGTATCTGGGGAATCTAATTTATTTCTATCAGAAATTGCACTTGAAACTTTCTTTATTCAGAGAAACAGGTTGGGTGCATTAAATAGGATTGATGGAATCTTTGCAATTAGGAAAATGTTAGACAGTCTTGTTTACAGAACCCCCCCCCCCCCCCCCCCCCGGTTTGCTCACATTTTGAAAAAAAATTTTAGAAAAATAGTATACCTCATTTAATGAGGTATGCATATAAAAAAAAGAAGAATATACTTATTGAAGAAGTGAAAAAAACTCTAAGGAGATATATACCTCTTGGGACAATGATTGATGTATATGGGACTGCAGGCAAGGCTGTAAATCAGATTGTGTAATAGTGTTTGTGTAATTATGTTTGTCACACAAATGTGTGCCTTTATAAACTTATTTAATTCGTGATTTTCAGCATTAGTCAATACAGTTTACTGACAACATAATAATATATTTCTAACTATGCAAACCTTGGAACCATGGTGACCATTGGAAATTAAATTCGTGAATTTGTCACAGTTTTTGTATGGATGGAAAAGGATATGAGATCTATTTTCAGGATTACAGAAAATGAGTTTTTTTTTTATGTAATCCTAGTCAAGATCCCCAGAGTGTTTGTTGCCAATATCGTGAAGAAAGATTTGTTTTGATCATCATCTTTTCTTAGAGTTCTGCTGCTCATGTTTATAGGTAACTGTATGGGCTGTGTTGTTTTATGAATCTCAATTTGAAGGGGTTTTAATATGATTCCATCATTTAGTCCTAATTTTCAGAGCAGTGATGGCTTATATGGAGCAGTTTTTCTTATCAATCACCATATTACTAATACAGAACTCTTTTAGTCATCATCTTGCTTTTGTGTTTGCATTTACTTGGGAACCTTATGGAAGCATGCTTATCAAGGTAGTATGTTTGAGTATGACCGAGAAATGTCTTTCTTGCTGCTAGAAAATTGATCATTTTTTTTCATCAGCCACTTTTGTCCATCACCACCCTGTGTATTTTGAGTTACCATCTTTGATGCAGGGGAAGCTAAATTCTAGGTGGGTTCATGGACTTTGAATGCAGTAGTTTAAGGGTAAAGATGATTTTCTTTATTACGCTCTATTGGATGATATGTTTTGGTAATATCAGATTGGCCATTTTTGAATCATTTTTAAATTTTGAGTTTAATGCCAGCTTATCAGTTGGCATATATGAAAGGTGGAGCTTTTGGGGCAGGTGAGTGGAACTGAAAGGAGAGAGATATTGTGAAATTAGCAATCACTTGGAAATAGATGAGCATACATTACAAAGTAATGCTTACCAAATGTGGGGGTTCATATTAGGAATCTGGTTAAGCTCTTCCACTCATGCTTAGTCTATTTGGAAATTGTTTTGTTTGTTCTTGTAGTTATTCAGTTATTGAGGAAACATCTTATGTGATATTCATAGGCCCCATCTTATAGTTTTGAGGCGACCAAGTATTTTTTCATAGTTAAAGTTGAGAGTTGGATGTGTACACCAATATACACTTTTCTAGTGTTAAAAACACTAAACAATATTCTCACAACCACCTGAACCATGCACTATAAGCCTCAGGAGTTCAAAACTGGAACTTACTCTTACATGTTTTGAGAATAGGGTACAGGTAACAATGAAATACTTTTTGTTCTCACAATTGGCTAATTATCCTTTTTGCCCGTTTATTAATATAATAGTTGCACTTGCAAATTATAATTTATTTGTGACACAAATAAAATGGCAATTCTGGAAAATTTGTTGAATTGTTTGCTGTGGACCTGTGGTCAATCACTATTTGGCTGTTAGCTGAGGGTTAACGTGCAGTTATAATTATTATTCAACTTTACTTAGGCTGATCTTAATTTCTGTTTTTGGTTCCATGTGAATTGGTGGAAATCCACCTATAGTAGGCAATTTAAAATAAATGCAAGAATCTTACATTGGAAGATGTTGATTGCAGTGCATTTATATAAAATAAAAGCTTTGGAATTTCTTTTGTATTCTAATATTATTTACTGTAGTTGCATACATAAAAAAGCGTGTTTATATATATATATATATATCTACTAGTCTCATTGTATTGAACTGCCACATTATGGAGGGTTTTTGTTTTTTGCTACACTTCCAATCATGGGCAATTCCTCCGGTAATTTTTTTTTACCATGGTTTTTTTTTTTACCATGGTTTGTTGTGACCTGAAATTAATTTCCGTAAGTGCTCCATGCATCCAGCCTTTGGGTTTTTTCCTCCTTCCTTGGTTCTTCTGATTTGAAAATGCTTTTGATCATCATAACCTCCTGCATAAAGTTTGTTGTGCCTTTTGAGCTTGAACTGTGGCAAATTTGGCATGATGCAAAGGAAGTAGAGTAATTTCTAAACCTTTATATTTATTATTAGTCAGTGTTCTAATGGGGCAGGGTACTAAGCTGGGGGTTTGAAGTGAACAACTTAATCTTTTACATTTATATTGTTGAATTTCAATGGAGATGGGATTCAGGAAGGCACCTTTCTGTATTTTACCTTACATTTTAATAACATTATGTATTATTTTAATCCTTTTCAAGTACCATATATGTCTACTTCCTATGATGTTTGGATATCAAACTGAATTGATCAGCATCTTTTATTGATCTGTTAAGTCACATGAATATGCAGGGGTTCTATTGTAATGACTCATGTCAATGACTGCTTTTCACCATGATTTTTTTTTTTTTTTTGCAATGTTTTATCCCGTCATTTGAATCCAATGTATCTAGTCACTTCATATTTCGTTTAGAAAACCCACGCCGCGCCGTATATTCGCTAATATTTCCAACTGTAACTTACCAACAGTGTGTCCAAGATGACAGATATGAAAGGGAGCACCTCTGCTGATGCAGATATTCCCTCTCTCCACAAAGAATGGGATAACACTTTGTGCCCTATCTGCATGGACCACCCTCACAATGCTGTCCTCCTCCTCTGTAGCTCTCATGACAAGGGTTGCAGGTCCTACATCTGCGACACCAGCTATAGGCACTCCAATTGCTTGGATCGATTCAAGAAACTAAGGGAAACTTCCGACGACGGGCTCTCCCATCAACCTAGTCCTTCCTTCATTGAAAATCCAGATGTTGGAACACCGGGTCATTCTTCTGAACCCTTCCCCCGATCTCTTAGAAGAAGAACTTTGGAGGAAACTAATGAAGATATTAATTTGGAGTCTTCAGTGCAAACAAGGATGGAGATTTCATATCAGGAAGCAAATATGGGAACTTTATCAGATAACTCATGCCTGAAATGCCCCCTATGTAGGGGGACTGTGAAGGGCTGGAAGATCGTCAAAGAGGCAAGGCAGTATTTAGACTTGAAAACAAGGAGCTGCTCTAGGGAGTCATGTTCTTTCACCGGTAACTATAGGGAGCTTCGGAGGCACGCAAGGAGGGTCCACCCAACAACGCGTCCAGGTTATGTAGACCCTTCAAGACAACGGGCCTGGCGTCACCTTGAGCATCAGCATGAACATGGAGATATCCTTAGTGCCATCCGATCAGCAATGCCTGGTGCTATTGTGCTTGGGGACTATGTGATAGAAAATGGTGATGGCTCATCTCGAGACAGAGACAACTCTGGCGAAGGCACTGGACAATGGTTGTCCACATTCTTTCTTTTCCAGATGATCACGAGTCCATTGCGGTCCGTTAATGACCATAGCAGTGTCTCGTCAAGGACTTCCAGGACCAGACGTCGTTACCACTGGGGAGAGAACTTATTAGGCCTGCAAAATGATGGCAATGACAATGATGATGACATGAACATTGAGCATGGCGTGCGCGAGGAGAGGCGACGCCACAGGTTCATTCGTTTCAGGCGTGGTGGGGGTCGCCAACCATGAGAAGCTCCTTTCTTTCCGGTAATATATACACTCATATGGGAATTTCTTTATTGATTGGTGTTCAAATCCATGTGTTATAGAATAATGAAATATGGTTCAATGGCTTTTCCTTGATGAGTTATCATGTTGAAAAAACATTTAGGATGTTGCGAGGAAAGGAATATGAAACCGGATATAAAGGGAACTGGCCTCGACGAGATCAGAAAATTGCATATGGTAATGTTAAGTTGTACATGCAGTTTCTTTTTAAATGTGTATTTACATGTGACTACATACTATACATGCGCATGCATGTTTTATTGTCATCTTGCTCATTCGAAGCAGTGGGTCTCCAAAGGTTGATTGTTTCACCAACCAGGAAAATCCACATGACCCTATAGGTTGTCAAAACTGAAATTTGACTCATTATTGGGATCAACTGCTGATTTGCTTCACTGTTACCTCTCCGATACAATGTTTGGCATTCTTGTTTACCTTCTTTTGAGTTTCGGAAGGTTCATGTTGGGTGAAATGCCATAGCCATTTATGTTTACAGTACTATCTGGAGTGTTTTATCATATGGTGTTATATGGTATCTGGACAGGCTGGAAATGTATGAATGCTTTAAGTGATGAACAGATATTGCCCTGTCAGATGTATTTCCATGGCATTGACAGATCTGTACGAGTTTCTAATAAGCTGGCCCTTTTTTTTTCTTTGGAGAACCTGAATAAAAGTCTCTCTTCAAACTAGCTAGCTGTAGCGTAGAACATGATATTTTGGTGTCACTTTGAGCTGCAACTGGACTTGTAGAATTTTAAATCCTGATTATGTGTCTGGACTTTTATTACATATCTATAATTCTGATTTCTCAATCAACTAGCCTGATTGTGGAATAAGTCTTCTTCACAAACTTGATGCCAAAAATGGATTTCTGTTTTATCCCAATTAATTAAAATCTTGTAGATTAGTAAATCAACTAGTCTTCTTTCACGCATAAAGAAAAAAAACCTATCCACAATCATTATCCCCAATTTTTTTCAAACCATTAATATGCCAAGCAAATAGTGTATCATGTTATTTATATATATAGGGGATAATGATAATCTTAATGATCATTAAATAAATCATTTGTAATTTTTTTTATGAAATTACATATAATAGCGATATATGTTATAAGTGAAAATGAGTTTTTTTATATATGTCATCTTAATCAATCTTATATTGTAAAAATATTCCATTTGAAACTCTAAAACAAATAATATTGCACGGATAAATAAAAAAAATGACATTCATGTACAATTTAAACCCTTTTGAATGGTATTATCAGAAATAACAAATCACTTGGGATAATTTCTAAAATGTGATAGTTTAGTAGTATATAACAAAAAATCATTAAGATTTGATGGATATGGATGATATTATTCAATGTGCATATAAATGCAAAAGAATTAAAAATTAAAATATTTCTAAAATTCTTTAACCATTCAAAACTTTAACAATTCATAACTTTAACAATATAAATTCGATAACAGTGATCAATAGCTCATTGAAAAAGGAGTTTCAATATATATGATTGTGAAATACGTTTTTTTCAACAAAATGATATACCTCTCAAAGGCCTTAAGCAAACCTATACCATCAACATTGGAATGGGCAAGAAAATGGTGTTCATGCAAGGGTTTTGTTAAAGATAACAAATCACCATGAATATTTGGCCAAAATTTGAATTTTTTAGGTGTATACATGCTAAAAAAAAGCCATTAAAATTATTGAGATTTTGTGGATATGAATATATATTATCCAATATATATACACACACACATAAATAGATGAAAACAAATTGTCTTATCCCTATATAAAACTAATAAATATATTTTTCCAATTTTTAACCTTAATATAAATTAAAGATAATTAATAATTGATGGTGAATTCAAAAAATAAAAATGTTACAAATGAACGGACTTGGAATTTAAACATTTTCGCTTAGTATCATAGATAGATATACCTATATTATTAAAATTTTAAATTATTTGGAAGCTTTTGTGCAAATGTGTTGGATTTTCTTACCATTTGACCATCTTAGTTCCATGCGTGTACTCAAATATATTTAAGAAATGGTCAACCAAGTTATTCCTATCTTATCTTAAGATGTAAACCAATTGCACATTGATCTAACTTGTCCAACACTTGATTCTTTAGACTAGTTATATCACAAGGTGTAAGATATTTCACCACCACGCCTTAGTTTCCTTAACTCTTTTTTTTATTCTTGGGAGTTATTCCAACTCAAAGTTTACCCTCCCATCTACTTTTATCTTCTCAAAATGACAATCTATTTCATGACATCTCTAAAATGTGTGACATTTAATTGAGAGCGAAGCATCGTAATAGCCTAATGTTAAGGATAATCTTGCATTCAGGCCTCGCTTTGATTTCCTATTAAAAGTAAATACTTTATGTAATAGAACACGTATTTTCATTAAAAAAACAACAAATCACATAATCCATCTGAAGAAACATACATCTTGTTAGCGAAATGAAATGAGACTGCACGTGAACTATGTGTAACAATGTCCCACCACATGAAGTTCCCTATGGGATACAAAAGATTTCTCTTTTAACAAACATCTACAGCCAGAAAAGCAACCTCTCTTTCACTGAATCACGCAAAAGCAAGCGTTTCCATCCCCGTCGAGTATGACACTGTCATAAGAAGCATCAGACATTAAATGAATCTGAATCACACCATCTCACATGACAGTATTATATCCACTCAAGCAGCAGGAGTAAATTGTAGTAGATATGAAGCCAATGTTACAGTTACCAGGGTTGGAATTCTTTGACATGAGCAAGAACATCACCATGACCATCAGACCAGCTCACTTTCCTCGCGACGCTTTTCTTGATATCATGCTCTTCATCAATTGCCAGTGACTTCTTAAGACTGCTCCTGAGAGGATGGTGTTGGACAGAAAACTCTGCTGCTTTTGCACCTTTTGTCTTACTGATCTTGTTGTGAATGCCATTTGCATGTTCATTTTTTTTGTTGTTGTTGTTCTTTGATGCATAACAAGAGCACACTAAGGAGGTGGTGCAGCTATAATGCTCTGAAGTCGCCAGGAGTGCCGACGATATGGTTACACCTCCCTCTACATGTATTGATCATTTCTCAGGACTCCTGGAAAAAAGAGAGGTTGGATCAATGAGACTCTCAAGTGAAGGCTATTAAAAAGAGGTGTTATAATGTCAGAGGAGGCCAACAGGTCTCCCAAATGATTTCACTTCCTCTGGATGGTTGATTTTGTTTTGAATGGAGTCTTTATTTTGTTTGCTGTTTTTTGGTTTGGCTAATCTGTTTCACTTGTTTTGACTTGTAAAGTAGAAAAGGTTGTGCCTACTCCACTTATCCATTTTTTGCTTTTTGGCCAAGCACTCATAAGGTTTGTGCTGATTTGTTGGTAAAACATAAGCCCATGCTCTTTGGATCCCCCACTCCCCCCACCAATAGAGAGGAATTAGGTTATTTGGAATAAATAATTATACTGGGATATATAACTATATCGATGAAATAAATCTTCTGTTTGTTATATTTTAGTTATTCTCATTAAAAATGCAATACGGAGACGGTCTTCTTTCACAATGATTTGTGAAGCCCCCCACAAGACACGTACCCCGATCGATGATCGATTGACGATTCATCTCCCAAAGATTTTTGAAATAGAATTTTAAATTCCTGTCACTCCCCAAATGGCCCAAGGGGGATTATGGATTTGAATTGGTTGATTATGGCAGTGGTGAAAAAAAGAAAAAGTTACACTTTTTCTTCCAGGCCACATAAGCAACATGATAGCCTTCTTGACTCCACCAGAAAACTCACTACACATTCACATAATATATGTTCAACCGTGCCATGATTTGAGGGAGCCACGCCAATGCATATCACTTGACAGTACTCCCCACTGAGGAAAAAGTGATCAGAGTAACTTTTCAAATATGCATGAATCAGATACTTTGTTATCTGTTTTGGCTTTTTAATCTTTTTAGGTAAAAAATTTATGTTCAAATTCAATGGATATGAATTCTTTTTTGGCAATTGATGTGTCCAATTATGTACACTAATTGGAGTGGACATCAGAAATCAAGACTTCGGTCTTAGAAAATATGAGTTATTTAAATTTAAGGATTGTAATTAATCATGCAAAGATCAACTAGTATTAATTATATAATATATAATACAAGCATATATATTTTATAATATTAGCAGATTCTGATAATTTCAGAGAGGATATCTAGGATACCTTGATATTATTTGACTACCAAATAATTTCTGATGATTCAAATTAAAAACAGTTATGAGTTTTTCAGATAATTGATAGAATTAAATTATGCATTAATGGTTAATGGAATGGGAACTCTGAAATCCTGAATGCACCATTTTTCTGTGAAAACCATGACATGGCATCAAAGCAGAGTAATCTTCATGCATTGGTTTTTTGTTAAGAGGCCCTCTCTCTACAGCATCTCTCATGTTATAAAAGAAAAAGCATTGATGCTTGATTCATAGAGTAATGGAACCCCCTCATGAACCAAACCAGTAAACATGGACTAGCCAAATGATGCAAAAACGACAAGTCTGTTTAACCTCTGTAGTTAAATCATTCATCTAATCACAGCCTGGACTCCACGAGATAACAAATAATTGTTTTCCCCTGCTTCTGGTAATTCTCCTTTTCAAACAGAGAGCTGGAAGAAGAGAAAAAAAAATACCACTTGAATGATAGGGTTTGCTTTTCCTCCATCTGTATATACATACAAAAAAATTTACAGGCTGAAAGAAAAAACATAACCCTGTACCATCTTTTCTCGAGTAGGACAACATGCTTCCTTTTAGGAAACACCACCGGCAACAACAAAAACTACGACCTGGAGCAATGATCATCTGAGATTGTCTCCTCAGACGATGCATCGCTTTCGATAACTATTGGGCCATTCGGTCCTGCGGAGAACTGATTCATGTCAACGTTTCCAGTATGATTTGATGTTCGACCCTCCACATCAGGCCTTGAATTGGCATCCAATGCATCCGACACCCACAGACCACCAAATTTACTATACACATTACCCTTTCTGAGGCTTCGTGGTGGTTCCTTTGGTGGAACAATCGGCATATCAGGCTCTGAAGAGGGTGACATGAATTGATGCTCCTTGTAACTTGGCATTGTTGGCGCAGTTAATGCTTCCTTGAGCCACCAAGGCATATGACTGCTACCTGATGTTCCATCAGGCCGATGATCAGTATGTATTGATTCACTATTTTCTGAACTTCTAATAGGTTCCTCCCCTGTAATGAGATGTCCCCATAAATGCTTTCCTTGGTTGATATCCAGATATGCAGGACCTGTTTGGCCTGTACTAGATTTCCTATGTCTGGGCCTACCATCCGTGGTTTTCTTCTTGTATAACTTTTGTCCTTGTAACAGTCAAGCACTGGACTGTCACATTCAGACAACTGAAATGGGTATCTCTCTAAGATGTTTCGATCTCTCTGGAAATATATGTTTCCCAAAGAAAGCCGAGTTTCAGGTGCTGATGTTTGGATCCCCAATGATGAGCTAATGTTAGAGCCAATGTTAACCCATTGGTTTCTGAATGAGGCATTTGCAAGGGACGCTGCAGGCTGAACTTGTGAGCCATCCAAGAGTTTAATTTTTTCTTCCTCCCACTGCCTAGCAAGATCTCCTGCAACCCTCCATTCCGGGAAGCACAGCTTTCGGTCTTTTAACATAGTTTGCCAGTTGCCTAACCCGTGCCTTCTCACACCTATCCAAAGGGAATCCAGTTCTCCTTCCGACCAAGATGATGCATGATACGTTGAGTGATACTGTTTTTCACCATATGTCATGATGTTGTCCAGCTTGTGCCTCAATTCAGGGAAACCCATACAAATGTTCTTGATGGGATGAACAAGTTCATCAGGTTTCATTGGTGACAATCCTAGAGATAAAGAAGAGGAATTCGATGCTTGATAGCTTGCATTCATTCTTCTATGAAAATCCGCACTTGGGGTTGCAATTTGAGGCACATGATCCCACGAGACGGTCTGGTCCATGATGTTCATGAGAGAGATTCATGTACAACAAAAAAAGTAAGAATGTAAACAATGCAATGAGACACAAGGAAAAAAATATGACATGTAAACCAGTTTACAATGCTATGATTAAAAAGATGCATAACCCACTAAAAGGAATGCAAGTTAAGTTTCACCTGTTGGCATGTATCCCACATGGCCAAGCTCCTGGACATTGGAAAGGAAGCTATATCTTGAGATGCCTTGCTGTAGCTGACACTGTCCTGCTTGGTAGATAAATATTCATTGCGGCATTTCGAGTGGTAAGAGGAAGTCTCATGCAATGTACCATCCAAGGTCCCCAACCATCCTAAGCATCTACTTCCTGCATGAGATTCCTCAATCGGTGATCTTAGAGTGCTATGCTGGTCTGCTGAATATTTTGGATCCAAAACAGTTTCCGATGCAACACCGATACATAACTTACAGGAACCTGATTGCTCAGATATTCTTGTGTCCAACATATTAAATTGCCTAGCCTCACATTGTGATAAGTTAGTTGCAGGCAGAAAGCTCACACAAAGTGATGATATTCTAGTAGATATGGAGTTGGTAAGACCCATGGAACCAGGAGGTGCCACAGACAGCTCCAAATGAGTCAGGGGTTCTTTAGTCCAGCATTCAGGGATATTTGTATCTGTGTTTACACATGAATTTCCATGAGGACTAGTAACCTTTTGTGGATTAGATTCATTATCTACAGGACTAGCAATCTTTTGTGGATTGGATTCATTATCTTCTTGCATGTCTGTAGAGGAGAGAGATTTCCTTCCCATATCTGACGATTGCATTCTTATTGTTGGATTCTTTTGTCCACATTCTGCAGGCAATCCAGAAGGCAAAGGAAGTATTTGTCCCAAATTTGACAACTGAGCAGAATGAAGAGATGATCCTTGCAATGACAAATCCAGCATGTTGTCTTGCTGTACAGAAGGATGCTCATCACTGCTAAAAAAAAATAATTTAACTTTATGTGAGCAAGTGAAATAAATGAGAGAATTGTATGAAAAAATTAACATGTATTTACATTGTGATTCCAGAAAGACCTCCTGCAGGGGATGCTTCCAAGCCATTATTTTCCACACTATCAGCAATCTGTACAATAAATTAGACAAGAACTTCATGGAAGAAAAGTACATGAAATTATACAACACTCTATAAATGCTCAAAGAACATTATATTTTTTTGAAAGCTCATTATTCATATTGAGATATTTAAATCATATCAGAACTCCTTGAAACACAAAATTAATAAAACAACCTGTCATTAACTCACTATCATCCGCAACTTCATCAATCAAATCCCTAAATCATGTCACATGGTTACTTTGTGATCATGAGGTCTGTGTCCTTCCCATATCTAAGCTGTAATCCTGCCCTGGTATATGGAACCACGATGCCTTTGAATCAGCCACCAACCCCTGTTAAATAAATCCCTTATTTCTTTCCACCTACTAGGTATTTTATTGAAAACCCTAGGCCGGCGTTAAATAAAGGGGTGGTAAACGAGCCGAACGAGCCCCTTATTTCTAAACGAGTCGAGCCAAGCCAAGCTCACGAGCCCAACTGCATTCTTCTTTATTTTAGGGTTTTTTAGGAATTCAAAATTTTGTTGAGCCAACTTTAGACGAGCATCTTTGTATTAATTTAAACTAGGTATTTTATTAACACAAACAGAAAAACATAAAATAAGCTCAATCCAGCACTAGCTTTAAAATTTGCAGGCGATGAACGAGCCTAAACACTCAAACCGAGCCGAGCCCGAGCCGAGCCCGAGCAGCTTGGTTCGTTTACCAGCCCTCTGACACCATCATTACTTCCAGTGAAGTCACTTCAAATCTCCCACTTCTCTCGGGGATCAGGAGCATCAATAGAGCAATCCTTCTCCACTGCTTAATAAAGCCTTCCTGTGTTCATATCCAGACCTAAACACCCAATGGAATCACCTGAATCCTGGAAACGGCCTAAATGCTGCATTTTTTACCTTCTCTTTAACAAGGCCCTCTCTAACTTTGACAGTTGGCACATCTCCATATCAATATCCTCATACTGTTGGTTAACTCTTACCATTAAATAAATGCAAGAGGTTTTTTAAAAGGAAAGGTAAAATTTCTTGTCGATGAGAGACAAACCCCTGAACAAAAGGAGACGAGAGATCTCCCAAGTAAAAAAAAGAGAAAAATAAAATAAAACACCTCAAAGAGATTTGACTAGGGTTGCCTTCCAATGAGGATGGTTGCCCAAGCCTAAAGAGACGTGGTTGTAGCTTTCCACATGTTCTCCAAGTATACCTTCTTATTTTGAAACAAGCTCATTCCTCACAAGCCATATACTCCAACATATCTTATGGGGGACGATCCCAATGTATTTGGCCTCAAATACATGCAAGAGTTTACTGTAATTGAACTCATAAAATTCCTTCAGCTATGCTAATTAAAATATGCTGGATTTTACAGATATACTGAAGAAGCACAAACGAGCGCAAGGAAATGAGTATCTGTGAATCTCATAGAGAGGATTCACTAGGGATTGGAGCTCTAAATAAGGAAAAACAATTATTCCTGCAATCAATCTCCATTGTCATGTCTCTGCTTAACTTGTCCCTTGTCCTGCTCTACTAATGAAATTCTATCCATTTTTATCAGTTCAAACATTTTTCGTTTTTGCATCAATGAATTTCTGAACCTATGATCCCGCTTAACTGTCAGTTGCCAATCTAATTCACATTTATTCTGCTCATCCTCTAAATGAATTGTACCCTATAAATATACTGCCACAAAAAACTTAGTGTTATGTATCCTGCAGTAAGTGCACAAGTCAGATGTGATTATACAACATTTGTTTTGCCAGATCATGCCATTGCAAAACAGAAGCAAACTCATATTCTAAAAATCAAGTATCAATATAAAAAATTCATCAAACAACATCCAAAATTTCAGGGAGATACTATATGGAATATCAGAACCTTCATCATAAATCCATGAATCCTAGTAAACCATCCAGTATGATAAGTATGGCACATACACAAGAGTGTAAATAAAAAGCAACTACATGTGATGCAATGGGGATCAGAGATTCAGACCATCGTGACAAAGACACCTATGCAATGCTTCTATACTGCTGAATATCCAATCATGCACAATAGAAGATATCATACCGTATGTCTCTGTAATTGAAATGGTATGTACTTGGGATCATTCTGTAACATGGGTACAGCACTTGAAGCATTGGATAATCTGCATTTGTTTGAAGATTCTTCATATTTATGTCTTGCATCTGATTCCCTGGTATGAATAAATTTCTCATCCAAATCACTTTTTCTTTTGGCTCTTCGAGAAAATGTAATCAATTTTGAACCAAATCTCTCTTTCGGAAGTACACCACTATGTAATGAATCACATTTCACCTTCTGAGATGGGTCATTATTTCCCACAGGTTGCAATTTTGAAATATGAGTTTCTGTACACTCACGAACACAATTTATTTCTACAGGTGAATCTGAACTTGATTTCTTAGTAGGGTCTATATCTACTAAATTCAAATCTGATTGCATTTCAAGAAATTGAAGCTTGCATGTAGAACCTCTCCTTGGCGGTGAATGATTCAGATTGATATTATCCAATTTATTTTCAATGGACATACCGGCTCCAATAGAGTCATTTCTTTCCTTGCTAAAGGTCTCGCCAATATCCTCTGTTAGCAGGACCTTGTGAGAATGAAGTCTAATGGGTCTTGCTTCAGGTATCTCGATGTTATTGTATTTCTCTGTCGTCTCTGGCTCTCGCACTTCTTCTTCTTGCACAAGCTTTCCAGTATCACCAAGTTTGCTACAAAGTGGGCATTGCCATTCTCCCTCAGAATGCTTTAGAGAGACAAAAAATAAAGTTATTAGATTCATGTGATTTGAATAAAAATCTTCACTCATTAACAACATAATATACCTGAAGAGGTTGATCAAGACATCGAATATGATAAGCTTGATGACAGCTGCCACAGCCATGCAGATCACCATCAGCATTGCAGATAACACATTTCTCAAGAAGCTGCAATTAAATCATGTAAAAGAAGGGAGAATGTCAGGCTATGCAATTTACGATCATATATAAATATATATCAGGGGTCGAACAGCAACATCAAACGTTGCCCCCTCCTAAAAAAAACACTAAAATTCAAGATAGAGATTATGAAATTTGTCCAAAAATAAGATTTGTGATTGTAGTTTGACCAGCCTCTAAGTAATTCCTGGCTCCACCATTGAATATAACCAACAGAGCATATCATGACAGCATAAAGAGTCATTCAGCAATGGACGACGAAAAAAGACTCAATATAAAATATTTTTGCAGGACATCATTTATTTCCTTAATAAAAAGTTGGAGCAACTAGTGATTATCTTACAGATGGTCCAATAGATAAGGGAGGATCCCAATTACACTGTTAAGAGTTATGAAATTAACCACAAGTTGATCTAGTGCTCGAACAAATAAATTTGCTGAGAGAGATAGTAATACTGTGAAGGAATATACACGTGTTAATTAATCTCCTTTGTTTGAGAAAACATATTCCAACATTCAAAGGATTCAGAAACTAAGCAGCTCTTTCCATACAAGGTCAGAAAAAACAGAATTCAAAAAATTAGCTCGACCTCTACCTAACCGGATAAAAATATGCATAAAGTGTAAGCACAGACAGGTAATAAACAGCAGTTGTGTTACCGCTAGGGAAAAAAAGAGAAAAGAGTATGGTAAATATAAGCAGTTAAAATCTGTTAGGAAGCAAATCATTCCTACCACATCATCCCCTCTCTCCGACAACTGATTTTTGCCAAACTCAGCTTTCAGCCTCGGTCCTGATGAGATAATACCTCCTGGATATCTGGAAGATGGGATAGCTTCTACACTACCATGAGCCAAATTGGATTGAGCCAATAGACGTCTTCGCTTGTATGTTAAAACCACCTTGCTACTTATCATTTCTGCCTTAAACTACTACTGTCCTGAATTTTGGCATTAGGCATTTATAAAGACACCATGATGGAGTAAGGATGAGATCCCACCATATGTATGGTAAAGTATCTGGTCCTACTAATCCACAACCAAATTATACATATCTGCAAGACCATCAATTTACAAGCAAACTTAGAGTGCTATAAAATCTATCACTGCAATGATCTTCAAGAGAAAAAAATATTCTAGAGAAATTCTTGAATATAAATCAGTGGTAGATGAAGTACTAAAAGTTTAAGCACTTGGTAAATTACATATAACTAAAACTATTATTCATCTCTTGCAACACAATTCTATAAAATTCTCCTGTATGAATAAACTGCAAATATTATCAATCGACAGTCCTACTACACATGGACCATTCTAATAAGCAATTATTTCTTCTTCTTTTTTGGGAGTTGGGTGGGGGGGGGGGGTTGTGTTTAAAGAGCGGCAGTTCAGATTCCACTGATCAGACCACTCAGCATAAATATCATTTACAATTATTTGGTGAATACAAGATGGAATGTTTAACCAATCTCCTCCAAAATACTCCTGAGAAGATGAACGCAGGTGTGGTATTTGATAAAGAAGACGATAAACAAATGCCACGATGAATCCATAGTGGGTTCTTCTATTTTTATTCTCTTTTGTTGCCTTCCAAATGCCACAACTGCCTTCACCAGAGATTCTTTTATTTTCATCTCTTGTTCCTTCTCAAAAGCCACAATCATATTAAAATGTTATTATGTAAACTTCAACTATTTGTCAACTAGTTGGTAAGTCCTACATGATTGAAAGACATTCTTGAACAAATGAACTCAAATAAACAAACAACAATAGCAGTGACAAAAAAAAAAGTGACAAGGAAGAGAATGAAAAGAATGAACCCACAAAAAATAACTCTCTACGGGAGCCCTGCAAAGCCCTTAACCTGCATAAGAAAAGCCCACTCCAACCTACTCTCGTCTACCAATAACTCTCTGATGCTCGCATTTCTTCTCAATATAAAGACACCCAACACATGATATAACCCTAAAAATCATTCCTTCCAAACAATTGAACAACAGGCACCACCAAGAGAATCAATCAACCAATAAATTACAAAAAGGATTCAAAAAAATCTCCCATTTAAGTCAAATATTTATAAAAATCCCAAAACAGAATCCAATTAAAAGAGAAAACCATATCACAAGTATTAAATTTCCTTTCACTGCATGAATTACTTTACATATTTTGCACTTACTTTACTGTCCACAACACACATTCTACATTCCTTCCTTCACTGCTCACATACTTGAAAAATCAAACACAGCACCACCCATCAAAATCTAATCTTTTCCACATAAAAACCCTAAAAAAAACCAATAAAACCATAGTTGGGGAAATCAGTACCTGAACGAGGGACCCGTGAAGAGAATTTAATGAAATGGAGGAGGAGAGATACTGAGAAGAACTCGGGCGAGAGATTCATCAACGGTTACTTGAGTGAACTTTAATGTGAAGAAACGAAGACAAAAGTCACTCGAATAACAAGAAGAAGAATGGGTCTTTTTTAAAAATATATATATATAAATAACAATATAATAAAAATTTGAAAATTAAAATTAAGAAAAGAAAATCTGGTCTTCGCAGACACGATACGAGAACGGCAGCCGCAAATGGAAGTGTTGTCGGATACGCTTTCCTTTTTACGGTTTTACCCTTTTTACGGTTTCCGTTACGTATTGTTATAAAAAGGGTGCCAATACACCCACCACCTTTATTGTTATCCTCGCATCCCATATTTATCAAATAATCACACATGTCTTTCCAAAAAAACATTGTTGATCCCACAACCCTGCCATGAGTTCAAACATCTCTCTCTCTCTCTCTATGTTTTTCTTCATTGTCGACTGTGGCGGATGGCAATCGACCTTGAAAGTCCGGCCGACCACTTCCCACGCTCTCAAAGAAGGTGAAGGTCATTTCGGCAACTCCCCTTATATAATCCAGTGAGAAAACCGACGCCCTAATTTGAAAAAAAATCAAGATAGAGAGAGAATTCATTCTTCGTTTAAATTATTATTTTGGATTTCTTGTGTTTCTCATGTAAAATTAGCTATGGTTGTTGTATATGGAGGTTATTGTGGTGCGTGTGATTCTTCCCAACCCCCCCCCCCTCCCCCCAAAAAAAAGAAAAGAAAAGAAAAGAAAAGAAAGAGGAGTGCGACAATTAGAAGTACTGGTGTTATATCCCTCTGATTTTGGATAGGGTTTTATAATTTATTTAGAAAAATAAAATCGTCATTTATAAATGATTTTTTATATTTTAATATATTGTAAGGGGTTTTGGTGTGCTCCTTTTAATCAGGGTTTAACTAAACGGTTCACATAATATTTCTCATCTATTTGATTCAGGGGCTATTTGGATTTACATATGTTATATGGATTTCAAAAAAAGGCAGGGAGTTAAATGGATTTCAGACAATTTACGAGATATAATTTGAATTTTTTCCAAAATAGAATATGCATTGAAATATATATCAGTAATTTTTAGAAAAATAAAAAATTTAAATTTTTATACATTGCAATAGTATGCATGAACGAAGGGAAGATCAATTTTAAACTGTAGATGAGATTGTAAATTAATATTAATAAAGCTCTATTGTAAAGGGATAGCCGGATAGGGGAGGAACGGTGTTTGGTCCGGTGCATTAAGCCCACTGCAATTTGGTCAATTTAATATCTTTTTTAACTTTTTTTATATGGGAGTGAAGTGACTGATTTTATGATAAAGCTGGAAATGTTACTTTCACCCGTTCATCTCGATCCCATGAAAAATTATTTCAAATAGTCACTAAAAAAACAGATGGGTAAGTCAACGCCAAGACTCGAATCTAAGACTTACCATTAACATAAATAAGTCATGAATCTCTGTGTTATGCCCACTCAGGACAAAATTCATGTTATATGTTATTGGTCACTATAATATAATTTGAAATATTATTGGGTTGTTTATGAATAATTTTTTTTTACATTGTTTCTCTCATCTTTTTAAAGTGTCACATGATCATCCAAACTAATGTCACTCAAATAATTTAGGATATGATGTAGATATTAAGATTTTTAATTTTTATATGATTATTTATTACAAAATACTTGTGGTCATAATTAGTGTCTTATGTAAATGAATAACCTTGGGGAGATTCTTATTTAGTCCTTTCTATATGAAAATTATGCTTTTAAAAAAATCAATCAATAATTAATACCAATATACAAAACACAAAAGATAAACTTATTTAGTCCTTTTAAGTTGTTTTTGAAAATGAGTTTAGATATTAACTTTTAAAGATTCTCAGAAAATCATACTCAATTTAGGATGCATTTGAATGTAAGATTGAAACACTGAGATTTTTAAAATCTTATGTTCCAAAATCAGTTTTTTAAAAACTATGTTTTACTATATTTTCAATCGCAATATTTTTTTGTTTAAAAAGAAAATTTGTAGTTTGAAAAGTTAAACGCTGAAAATGTGTTTGAATCTGGGTTTAATAATTTTTAACTTTTTAATTACAAAATCTACTTAAACTCGTATCCAAATGGATCCAAACTCATTTCAAAATGCCACACTTTTCGGAACACCCATACTGACCATAACTTTTACATATAGCAAATCCAAAATTGTTATGAAAAAGAGTTTTCCAATAATTTAACAAAAATACGCTTTTAAAAACTATATTTAGAAGTTGCTTTAAATAAAAAGCTATTGTTTAAACTTACATTTGAACACTATTTTATTAAAAAGCGTTTACATGAATGAAGAATCAATAAAACTATTTCTTTTTTAATTAACGAGATTCCTTGAAAAAGCTGGATCTAATTTTTCATCTATAAATATAATTTCAAAATTATTTTTTTGGGAAACATAATAAAAAGTATGATTTTTGAAAATTAACCCTTGTTCCAAAGCTTTTTAATGGACTGCATGTGCATCAGCATGGACACATCGGACATTACTTCATGTCGGATAAAAAAAGAACAGAATAAAAGAAACGTCAGGAACCCAAGCCGATCCAGTCAATTCAAACGTACACGACTCTAGAACCACTCATTTCACCAGATCGAACGGTCCACGTGTTCCCACGTCACCGAACCCACTCTCATCTCCCCGCGTGTCATTAGGGCGAAACTCACACGGGGGAGGGGTCCTTAACGTGTATCCGCGGTTCACGCCAAGTTATCGTGCACCCGCGGAACATCATCCCTGCAATGCCTTCATCATCACCATCATCACCGTCTCGGACAGCGTAAGAAGCGTCGGTTCCTTTTGTATGGCTCCTTCCCCTCTCCGCTTCTCCTTCGTCGAGTCCACTTCGAATCTCCTCGCCAACCTCGATCTGATCCAAGGACCTAAAGTGGTAAACCCTAACTCTCTCTCTCTCTCTCTCTACATTGTGTTGGTTGGGTCTTGTTGTTTCTCATGGCATCGGCTCAGGTTTCTGGTTCTATGTCTTTGATTTCTCTGAATCTTTGAAATTTAGGGGAGATTTGGGATTCTTGTTTTGGGTCTTTGTTTGTGCGCTCTGTTTTGTTCTTCTTTTTGGTATGTTGGATCAGATTTTGATTCTTTTTTGTAATTTTGGGTTGATGATTGGGAAATTTAGGTGCTCTTGTGCCAAATCTGGAAATCAAAGTCAGTTTTTTTGGGGGTTTTTCACTTCAGTTGCATACAGATTCCTTGATCATGTATAGGAATTGTAGGGTTTCTTCAAATAATGATCGGTTGCATGCAGACTTCATAAATTTGTGATTTTGTTGGAATGTGGAGGCTGAATTTTGTTTCTCTTTCGCATATATTATATGATCTTGCCTTGTGGAATTAATTGGGATAGTCATATTATTATTTATTAGTCCTTTGATTCGAGGGACCAGGACCACTCCTTTTAACTAAAGTTCAAGTTTTCTTTTTATTTGAATTGCATGTCAGAATTGATTGGGAAATTATAATATTTGCCAGGCGATAAATTATGCTTGATTATCTTTTCACATGTAGGATATGGAGGGGATTGATGCTGATGAGGTGATGGAAGTGCCTGACACTCCCGATAGATTGACAAGGCGAGGAGTTAATGCCGTTGACCAAGGAGAAGAAAGAGGCACCACTGATGAGTTTGATGATGGGTTGAGCATTTTTGATAGGAGGCATCACCGAGGACAAGGGAGCCACCATCGTAGGTGGGGTATGGACATTGATAATGGGCGGAGACCATATCATCATCGTCGACATAGACATCCTGTTCGAAATGATAAATCTGATGGTTCATCATCAGTGCGGAATGATGATCGGTTTGGGAGAATGGAATTGACAGGCATCTTTCAGAAGAACCCTGAGAGAGAGATGCCCAAAGAAACTCGAGAGGTGGAACCTGGGCCTGGTTTGAATGTTGGTTCGTCTCATGGCAGAAGCTCTTCTGGTGTTGGATCTCAATGCAATCAGAAGGGGAAGATGATCAACTTTGGATGGAATACGTCTTCCATTCGTTCATTCCGAAAAACACATGAAGAGGTTACACAGTCTTCTATGCCATCCAATCTCAATGAAGGCATTGACTTATGTGATGATTCTCATCATGAAACTGATGATGATTTATTGAGATCTTTGGTTCGTTCTCCAGATTATGCATCCATGCGTAGCAATACATTTGAGAATGATCGGCCAAATGCTACAAACAGTAGTATCTGACCCATGTGGGTGTGAACAGAGAATCAGGGGTTCCTGATAAACAGAAGAGGATTGATGTACGTGAGTCGCCACTGTCCATTTCCCTGCCAAGGAAAGAAGGCCATAGGAGGCTGGTTCGAAATGGGTGCATTGCTCCACGGAATATAGCAAGAGCAAGTCAAATTTCATCCGAGCGGAAGAATGATGACATTGGGACACCAAGTTCTGGAGTAGCAACATCCGAGATACATATAATTAGTCCTGATTCAGGAGGAAGTGGGGTTGGTAGAACAATGGGTAAGGGTGTGGTAGATGGCGCCACCTTACCAAATGACCTAGGCACAAGCACTCGGTCTTTGCTAATTAGGTATCTGTCTCTCATCTACATTATTCTTGTTGGAATATAAATTGGTAATGTAGAGAATGCATATCCAATTTTTTGGTTAATAGAGTGCATTGATATGATAACAGATCAGTGGAGGCTCAGCATTTCACACAGATCATTTTGTCAAAACAAACATGCAAATTATCATAAATTCTTGTGGATCCCTTCTTCATTTTCCTTTTTTTTGGCAAATAGGTCCCCCCCCCCCCCCCCCAACCATCCCCAACCCCAAAAAAAGACAAGTGCAAACGGCTAGGATTTGAACTCAAACCTCCTATATGGAGGTGGTGAATCCCTTCTTTCTTAGTTTTCAATTACTACAGTGTACACTAATAATCTTATTCATTTTTGTCTTTTATTTGATATAGAGATGTTTCTGATCTGTGATCCATCTTTTTTGCTTGTATCTGGTTATGGTATGAGGGCGTATCAATATTTTGTCTGGAGTGGTTCATGAATTCGTAAAGGGCTAACATTCTCTTTGTAGATGAGCATCTGATATTTTACATTGTGTTAGCTTGTGAATTTAGATTTTTTTTCCAATATCAAAATTGGCCACATTCTCTTTCTTGTTCAATTGTCCTGATATCATCAATGTTCTAGTTATGATTATGGGTTCTTAATTTATTATACTACCTTTTCTTTTTATAGTTTGTGGTAGAGTTTTTTTTATTTGTTTCAGGTGGAAGAAAACTGCTTATGATTATAGGTTAGCATCAATCTTCCAACTGCTTATGAAAATTGCTGATGTTGTTTTTCAGCTCTGAATCAGGCTCAGACAATGAAAGTCACGAGGAAGCACGGGGCCTCGTCAGAGGAAAGAGAAAGTGTTCCTCAACTAGTAATAATTTTGGGGAGTGTTCTAGTTCAACTTTTGATCGTGCCGAAATACCTCATTTCCGAACAACCCGGCAACCATCATATCGTGGTTCATCTAGAAATCGAGACTCTGAGCGTCAGCGTCAAGCAATGGATTCAATCATTGACATTGATGATTTTAGTTCCCCTGAATTAAGACACACCAATCGTAAACATCAAGTAATCTCTGATGACTCTGATGCGAGGGCCAGACAGCTTGAATCAGATGAAATGTTAGCTCGTGAGCTTCAAGAACAATTCTATCGTGAAACACCAGTGATGGGAACTGTGGAGGAGGTCCTTTCTTGTTTTTCAATTGCATGGTCTTATATTCTCCAGTGTTTAGAATGATTCTGTGCATGGGCTTGAATTCTATTTCTGACTGCCTGCTTTCCTCTGTCTACCAATCAACAGATTGATGCAAACCTAGCGTGGACCTTGCAACAGGAGGAGGATGCTCTACGTCTGGGTTCATCTCATTCTGTAAGTTGATCTTTCCATGCTGTTATGTCAACAATCAAGGTGACAGTCAAAATATACTCATTGCCTGCGCTATTGTGATTAGAGAGTGAACTTCATTTAACATTTCAGAATCCTAGTAGAGATATCTTAGCTGCTAAATATCTACTTCAATATCATTCACAATCAAAATGGAGTCAAAATATTATTCTTGGCTTTGATTATTGTGAAGGAATTTAGTCATTCATTTTAGTTTAGAAACTCCGGACATAGACACCATATAGCTCAAATTAAGTTATGAAGTATGCAAAATATGAGGTTGATGTTTGGTGGGAAACATGGACTATTGTTTGTCTATTGGCAGTAAAGGTGCACATTTCCAATATGATTTCTAAATTTTGTTTCCTTGTTATTCCCTGATCAACATCTTACTGCCTAGAGGAATAAAGTGGCAGTATTCATGAAATGATTTTTTGGTGAGATTGATTATTGACTTTGGTATCCTTGTTAGGAACTCAAGCAAGTCAAACGTCAAAGATAGAAATTCTGTTGCACACCTAAATCTTTTAAAGTCTTGAAGAATTGAGATTGTGATGCATATACCTAAATCTTTGAAGCATGGGACTTGATAGATGGCTTTTGGTGGTGTTTGTCTTCGCAAGTAACATAAGAGAACAAATAAGAATGCCCTTTGATGTAGTATGGTGTGGAAGTTAGGGTGGGCTGGGGAGTAGGTATTGGGAAGAGGAAAATAGAATTAAGAAGAAGAGAATAATGAAAGTAGGAATCCGGATTTTAGGTTGAGCGCAAAACTCTAATTTCTTCTAAATAAAACTTGATTCATAAAATTCAGGTCTCCATTAGTCATTATTTATAATTACATCCAAATATCTCTACAATAATATCAGTCCAAATTGATTCAAAGAAAGAGAAAAAAAACCTGAATTTGGAATTCAACCTGGCTTATTAAAACAAAACATAAAGGAACACCAAAATCTAGATCCTTCCTGTATCAGGCTTTCATTTTCATGCGTTGGCAATATGGAGTTCCTATCTGTGGTGATTTACTGCTTTCTTCCCATTTACATTTTCATATACCGTGTTTGAACATCTATGACAATATAGTCTTACCGCTTTCATGTACACAGAATAACATTATATTGTCGTTGATGCTCAGGTTCTTGTGAGAAGGATATGTTATTAAATTCCATTGTCACAGCATATTCTTTTAGTGCTTGCTTATGAAAACTTTTCCATGGGTACAATAAATTTTATGAACCAAAAGAAATTTTTGCAGCAAGAATTGATCAATATATATGTAGATTGAGCACATTGGATTTGTGGCTTGTGATAGTGAACTGGGTTTAAATAATCAGATGATGGGGCTCTATGCCATTTATCAGCAAAAATATCAAATGAACGTTATTATTTGTGTCTTGAGATGAACTATTAATAAATAGGGAAAAATCCATACAACCCCTTGAAATCTGACTGAAATCTATATAGCCCCCTAATTTTTCTTAAAATTCATATAACCCCCTGAAAACACCTAGTAAATCCAAATAACCCTCTAAATAAAAAATTTGTTAGTAAATGATGAATATTTTATATGGTTAACCTTGACTGAAGCACAATATATTAAAAAATCACTACAATGTGTTAAAAATGCAAAAAATCCTATGAAAATGATAATTTTGCCCTTTGGATATATTATAAAACCCTATCCGGAGAAGTAAAATCAATCATTTATAGAAGATTTTTCGCATTTTTAACCCATTGTAGGTTTTTTTCGTATACTGTGTTTCCTACCCGGTTAACCAAACATAATATTCACAAAATATTCATCATCTATTCGTGTAAATTTTATTCAAGGGGTTATTTGGATTTACTAGGTGTTTTTAGGGGTTTATATATATGGATTTTAAGAAAAGTCAGGGGGTTATATGCATTTCAGTCAGTTTACAGGGGTTATATGGATTTTTCCCTAATAAATAATGTAGCATTTGTTCTCTGCTGACATAATTGCTTATTGTCTTTCAGAGAGAGGCACCTGTCAGAAGATATAGTTACCAACCAGTGTTCCAGCATTCTTCGTTTCGGTCAGCAAACCGTACAAGAGTTCCCACATCTGCGAGAATGACACAGTTTATGAGAAGCTTCCGAGATAGATCTCCTACAGTGTCTTCGAATGAAATGGAGATCCATTTACCATCCAATATGGATTTTGAGACGGTAATGTGTCATGCGCTTGTCCTGCATTTGAATAATATCAATGCATTTCTTGAACTAGTTGCTCTTCTGTTTGCTTCTGGTAGATCGAAGTCGGTTTGGGCCGATATGAAATTGATGCATGCAAGTGACTCGTATCTGTCGTCTCCTTAAAGCACTTCCAAGAAATTAGATATTTGAAATGAAATTGGATTGTCTAAATTTTATCTTTTCATGTGTGTGAACGGCGCAAAGATGTTTGATTTCTCTGGTCGAGGCCTGAGGGTTTTTCTTATGTTGACCTAGACTCTTAATTGTTGTGAACATTATGATTACCTTGTTTTGGTTTCCACTGACAATAATACAATTATGATTATTAGTTATTGCTTGTGTCCGTTTTTTCAGTTGCCTAGTTAGCTGTTGTTCTTTTCTGGTATCTTTCCTATTTTTTTGGGACCTAATGGTTACTCATGACTGTGTTTATATCTTTTGAATGGCTTGTTTTCCATTGGTTAATTATGATGTCCTGTGGATAAGTATTCATAATTTCTATCATTTGCAGAGACTTCATTTATTGGAAGCATTGGAAGTCGCATACAATAACAATAATACGAGGACGTCTAGTCGCTTACCCCAAGTTCAAAGGGATTTCAATGAGTAAGAAGCTTTTATTTTAGGATCATAATCTACTAGTTTGTTGCTCACAACTATTTTTCAAATCCTGCATCTGTTTGCTTTGGATATGTTGAAGCATCAATCCTGCATCTGCTTGCTATGGATATGTTGAAGCATCATATCCTGCATCTGTTTGCTATGGATATGTTGAAGCATCAAATCCTGCATCTGTTTGCTATGGATATTTTGAAGCATCAAATCTGATCCTTGGGATGCTACATTGTTTCGTTTTTGTGGTATTTGTTTAATGCTTTGGGTTGAACAATGTGGAGATTTGATTTAATTAAGTTTTAGAAATTGTACTTCAATTTTATATGGATGGTCCATGGGATGTCTGATAGTGCCTAGGGTTGAAATCATATAAAGAGAAGATTAGCTTTGGTCAACGTGCAATGGTGCCACACCAAAATTGAGAAATGACCAAAATTTATTGTTAATTTAATATAAAATTAATTAATGCCTGATGGGTGTCTTTCAAAAACATCATCCTCCAGAGTATATTTAGTTCAGGGATTTCTGCATTGTGATCTTGAAGGAAAATTTTCCTGTTCATGGGATTCATGCATTAATCCTTTTAGAATTGAAATGTGAGACCTGATTCAGGATCGAATGTTTAAAAGTTGTACTTCAATTTTTCTTGTAGGATACAGATTGAAGCCGGCATAGAAAGTATATGTTGGAGCCATAGCTAGTTGCATATAGTTGAAGATCTTAACACAAATGTTTTGGTATTGCTGGTTTACTAGTTATTCTTTGTGGTGCTTATAGGAACGATTATGAGATGCTGCTGTCCCTTGATAATGACAATCATCATCATGGAGGTGCTTCTCTCAATCAGATAAATAGCTTGCCACAATCAGTTGTCCAGGTATTAGCTTCCTTATTCTTATACCAGCCATTTAGAAACTCGTTGGGAACTTGGGATGGGTTTTTGCTTTTGCAGAAATAAAAAAAATCAAATGTGTTTCTAAATGGTTCTGGAAAAGCAAGCTTGATTAAAAGTTTGTTTCAAGTTTTAGTACAATACATATGCTTTTTAGAAAGCAAAAAAAGTGAGCATCCTAGAATTCGAGTTTTATTAAGCTACTTTATGAAAAATTATACTTTTCAAACGGGATTCCAAATGTAGACAAGTATTTTGGAGGCATTAAGCTTTTAAAATACTCATTTGTCTTGTCTTTTGTTGTTCACAGAACAATAACTTTGAAGAAGCATGTGCCATCTGCCTTGATACGCCCTCCCTTGGTGACACCATCCGTCACTTGCCCTGCTTACACAAGTTCCACAAAGATGTGAAAACTCTTCCCATCTTTTCATTGGTAGAATTGTGTGATATCAGATTTTTTCTCTCTCTGTAATTCCTTTTTCTTCAATTTCAGTGCATTGATCCGTGGCTCAGAAGAAAGACGGCATGTCCAATCTGCAAATCAGATATCACTTAAATAAGAATGCACAAGCTTTTCTAATGCTGCATCTGGTTATCTTTGGGTGGTGTGGGAAAAGCTGCAAATACGGTTCCCTGGGGGAGCTCTTTAAGGTAAAATTTTCTAAAGCAGGTTTTGTTACCAATGCTATTTGTTTCATTATCTGTGGATCATCTTCAGAGTGGTGGATTCTCAAGTCGCCATGCCATGGAATTCTCCTCCTGTTGTAAAAAATGTGTCATTGGAGGCTCTTTATGAAGCCAACCGTCCTGAAAATGGGTATATGAAGCATTACTTCTTTTTGTAAACGCAAATTTTGGTGACATACATTGTTTCAACAACTTATATTCTCACACCTCCAAGTTAAGGGGCCTCTTTGTATTTGTGATTCCATCAATTTCTTTGGTCTTTTGCACTTCTTGGTGGTCTGTTGTAATACAAACAAAAGAACCACCAGATAATGGACCATTTAAACCAGTCTGAAAAATCTTGTATCCAGGCCTTTCATTCTTCTATTCACTAATCACAGTGTGTTTCAAGGATGACTAAATGCCTTACAACAAGAGGAAGGGTAGAGCAACACCTCTCTATGTACACTTTTTTCTGTTATGGGTGACTAAGGAACCTCACAGGTAAGGAATTCGACCATGAATTACGGGCACTATCTAGTGTTGCAGATTAAGGGTCAATTTGATAACTTTTTCATTCTCCTTGTGCTTCGAACACTTGGATGGCGTTTCGAATATTGTTCTTTTATTCTTATGGCAATTCCTGAACAGCCCAGACTATACCACAATAGTGGAAGATGGTTTATTTAAATAAAAAAAAATTGTTGGATCTTGGTTGCCTGTTTGTTGGGACTTAATAGAAGAGTATGATTTTTTTTTTTTAAAAGGTGTAGATTAGATATATCATTTTCCTTTTTTGTTTTTTTGGATAACTAGTACACTGATGGGTTCAGCTTCAAATCAAGTTTTGATGATGCGATTTATTATTATTAAAAGTTTATATGGATTTAATATATATCTGGTTTTATATTTATTCTCTACTTATGTTGTATCATATTTTAGTTACATGTGTTTTGAAAAATAATTTTATGTTTATGTATTTTGATATGTCAAGTTGAGTGTGACACTCTATCTAATGATTGTAGTTACACAATCATTTTTATGGTGTCAAATGTAATCTCATTTTTACGGTGTTAAATACAATCTCATATATCTCATTAGCTCTCTACTCTTTGTGACAAACATGTATTCGTTGGAAATTTTTAACATTTTCTATATATGATATGCCATACCATTTAATTTGTTGGTGTATATATTTTATTTTTTATAAAAATATATATTTTCATTAAATGAGATATATGATTTTTATAAAAAATGAAAGCATGAGTGAATTGTGTAATTGAGATTGAAAATGAAACTATATTTAAGGTTGAAAATGTGACCGAGTATAACATTTTCCCTGCCTGGTATAGGAGTGAGTGGGGGGCAACATGATAGTTGGGAGGTGGACGGGTTTAGGGTGACACAATTTGGGGTAAAAAAAGATTGGTTCACTGTGTACACTGTTATACCTGTTACAGGTTCTGTATGTTTGGAAGAGGTCAGAGAGCGTCGGTGGAGGCGAGATCGGGGGGGGGGGGGGGGGGGGGCTGGTGAAGGTGGTCCCACCTTTTCTATTATTGGAGGGAAAAAGAGAGTTTGAGGGAGAAATGGCAAAACATATTGAGTTAGGAGTAAAGGAGAAAACAAAAAGATTAGGTTGGATGAAAGTTGAATGGAAGGACATAATCATAATATCACCACTAATTGGGAGACCTAAAGAAAATAAAAAAAATCCAGGGACCTATTGTTATTACATGCATAGAACTAATTAATTTTTCCATGAATCAATTGAATGTGTATATTTCACATTTTTTTTTATAAAAAAGAAATAGAAAAAAAGGATACACTAGCCTTAACCTAGTTAGAGAAGTTGGGTTTTGCAAAGGTCTGAACCATTGAAGTATGATGTGGGATGAGATCTTGATCACTATTCTAGACATAATTGATAATTCCATATCTTCTCAATCTGTCTTTATTTTCACCTTTCAAATCATTGAAGCTCTCAATCATCTCATTATGATGTGGGATGAGATCTTGATCACTATTCTAGTATTTATTTAAAACATAATTGATAATTCCATGTCTTCTCAATCTGGTTACTATTTTCCACTACCTAAAATGTCATTATTTATTTTATTTTCACCTTTCAAATCATGTTGTACACAAGCTCGACAGAGGCCCAGTCTGAGTAGGACGACAGAGACCCGTCTCAATCATCTCATTCGAATCAATCAATTATACAATCATTTAAGAGACATTTAAGTTATTTAAGTGCATTTATATATATATATATATATATATATATATAAAATGAACGTGCGGTCGTGCGGTCGGTGCGTCGAGCGGTTTAAATAAAATCATCGGACGGCCCACGACCGCGACCGCACGACCGCACGACCGCACTTCGAGTCATTCAATCATTTTATTGACCCTCAAGTGGATTTTTTAAACAAATTTTTTTAAGAAAATAATATTTTTTTCTATATATGTATTTATTTGTTCAAATAACTCTTTGTTTGAATTTTTTGTTTCTTATCTTAAATAAATATATATGGGAATGATCAAAAAATAAATAAAATCATTTTTGTTTTTTCGGATAAAAATTCTTAGAAGAAAATTGTTTTGAAGGGTGACACATCCATCGACACTTGCAAACCACTTCGACGGGTCTCTGTGATGAAACACATTTCGACTGGGCCTCTGTCGACAATCAGACAGTTCGAAACCTCTGTCGTCCCAAAGAACACTTCGGACGCTGTGCTGGATAGTGGGAAAGGGAACAAAAAATTTAAAAAATAATGGCATTTTCATAATTAGAGGTGGTGGGAAAGTTAAGTAATAGGACTATCACTACCCAGGAAAAAATGTATATAGCCCTTGAATTGTTTGAGTTATATTAATATAACCCTCTACAGTAAGAAATGAGATGTGGACCATGTGGTTAACTTAACTACACATGATTAAATTATTTTTTTACCCTCATCACTTTCACACACACCTAAGTTAAAAATATATATAACCCCAAGTTTACAAATATCCATATTGACCCTCATTTTTCTGAATATCTATATAGCCCCTTATATTTTTAATTGATAGGAGGTGATATGAATTAAACGCGTAATTTCAAAGGGTGATATGAATATTCAGAAAAATGAGGAGTCAATATGTATATTTCCAATCTTTTAGAGAGTTATATAAATATATATTTTCAGGGTGACATTAAGTAATGGAATATTGCATGAATATTCTTCCTAAACTAACAACAATTTAACTTAGTTTTTTTTTTTTTTAACCATGGAAACTTTCAAGGGTTAGATTTTCAGAAAAAAAACAGGGGGAGATATGGATATTAACGAAATTTCAGGGGGGGTATATGATTTTCCCTTTTATTATGGCCCCACTCCGACCCATTTACAACACGAGACCCCCTTCCCGCCCTTTTCAAGAGCCCCAATTTGAATTTCAAACAGATTCAACTCCGCAAGAAAGAAGAAATCATGGACTCCTCTGAAGGGGGAGATTTCGAATTCCCCGAATGGGAACCCATGGACGAGGCGGAGCTGGACGCCATCGAAGCCATGGCACTGTCCCTCTCAGCATCCAAACGGAGCAAAAACGGCTCCCCAACCGTCGATCAAGAATCGAAGCCCTGTCGTCGTCTGCCTGGTTGGTCGACGCCCACAGATTCGCGAGAGACACCGCGTTGGGCCTTCGATGCCGACGTCGATAAGACCTCCCCCAACAACGGACCCTCCAATTGGGTTCCTTCGCCATGCAATGGTATCACATGATGTTAGATGTTTGAAGAAATGCGTGGGATAAAGATGCAATTTTTATTTGTCTTTGGTGTTGCAGTTATGAATAAGTTGAGATACCCTTTGATGAAGTTTGGCGGACGCATCTTTTATAGCAGAACCATTGATGAGGTGGTGAGGGATACTGCTTTGCTCTTGGAGATCATTGAGTCTGGAAAACTCGAGACGGGTCGAGTGAGTCTTGGGTTTGACATTGAGTGGAGGCCTATGTTTGGACGAGGTTGGTTTATGTTCTTGTGCATGTCAAAGACGCGTGTTTTTTTCATTTTGTTTATTTCTTGATTTCCATGCATGTTTTGCGTGATGAATTTTAGAACCTATATCCAAAGATGTCCCTTTTGGTCTGTGTTTTCAAGGCCGATCTTGAATGTGGATGGATTAGGCGGGGACTCCTAAATTGGGACATTACATATTCACACAAAAAGTTGATAGATACCAATTCTTTTCTTTTTGAATATCTCCACGGAAAAATCTTTTTTTTTTTTCATTTGGGTGCTCTCCCTCGTTGGTTGTTTAGCTTGCTTGAGGCCTGGGTGGCCCTGCGTGATTTACGTATGATGAATTCAATACTAAAGCTGTTAAAGTGAAGTAAAATTGGACTATTTCTAATTCATAATGTGTTGTTAGTTCTTCTTATAACTTTAATTTTTTATGGGCTTCATTAAGCTTTGGTTGACAGGTTGGATTTATAAAATCTGTAGGTGAAGAAAGGAAGACTGCAGTCATGCAAATCTGTACAAGTAAAAGCCATTGTTTTGTAATGCATATATTCTATTCTGGAATTCCTCCTGTTCTTCGGTCAATATTGGAGGACGATTTAACTGTCAAGGTTTGCTTTTTAATTCCCTTGTTAAGTCTTTCAATAATTATAAAAAAATTGGCCATGTGTTTCAATGTAGATTATTTTGTTCCTGTATGATTTTTACTAATATATTCCTGGGAGCACGAAGGCTGGAGTTTTCATACACAATGATGCACGAAGGATTCTGAAGGATTATGATGTTCCTGTCAGAGGATTGGAGGACCTGTCGAGTTTAGCAAATATTAAGCTTGGAGTTTGTAGGAACTGGAGCCTTGCTTCCCTAGTCGAGCAACTTGCTGCCATGCAGGTCTTGATCATGAATATATCAATATCCTCATCATATGATTTTTTTCTTTTTGTAGCATTGCTTATCAATCAATTCCAATAGCCTTTGTTTTACTTTTTTTCACAATGCAGGATCAGCAACACAAACACCCCAAAGCTTAAACTCCCACTACCACATATTGATACCATTACATCTCACATGCCATTGATAACATGTGAATATAGTATTTAGCTCGATAATCTCTGCACAATCTTGAACTTATTTTCCTTATTCTTTTTAATCTTTATGATGATTTTTTTAACAATACATCATTCAATAATTTTGTGTGTGGACATCAGCTGTCTGTAAGAAACCCTTGCATTATTAATCAGTGTGCAAAACCTTGACATGCAATATCATAATCAGTTTCATGTATTCTCAAGAGGAAAATGAAATACAATACAAGAACTTTAAATATTTATTGTTTGAAATTCTCCCTCAGGTCATTCTTAGCATGGCCCTTGGATGTTGTAGTGTGACCTTATTACATACGGTTTGGAAGCTTCTCTGAAAGTCTTTTGCTTCTATTACAGTTGGACAAAGACAGAAAAATCAGAACAGGAAACTGGGAGACTCCTTGCCTATCTGAAAAGCAGCTGCTATATGCTGCCACAGACGCATTTGCTTCTTGGATTATTCATGAGGTATGGAAGATAGTAACCGAATGATAAATATCTTCATGGTTCATGGGTTGCTCAATTTACTAATTATGTTTTGGTGTATATATGGTCAGTATCTCTCCTCACTGGATGATGCGATTAATAGTGAAGGTGCTATTACATCCAGTGGATTGGAATCAGGATATCCACCCAGTGCCAAAAGTGAAGTATCAGCCAATGATTGTAAAAGCCAGTAACGGTCTGTAAATATCATCTCTCATCCATTAAAGTGAATATTTAAGGTTGTCTTTCTCTTATTTTAATTTTCATATCCATTAAAACTCTATCATGTCATATGTATAAAAAGTCTCAGATAGATAGCAATGTATGTCATCTTTGTCCTATTAAGAGGTTATTGAATCTATATGCTTAATCAATCACTGAATGTCCAACAAGGACCAATGGTGGGAGGAATATATTTTCACTTTTATCCCACCCACCCCCTTGAATACTAGATCATCGTTTTATGTGGGCATTACTAATTAAACACCCAATATTTAATGTACAAAGAAAGTCCTAAAAGTATGTGAGATTCTAAGCTTATAGTCTCATTATGGTATATGTAAAAACATCAAACCAACAAGCTCACTTAAATTTCAGTATAGATGGGTATGTAGAGGATTCTCTAAAGGTTTCCAGTTTTCACTCCAGGTCTATATTTCATGACAGTGAAAGCTAGTTTCAATCCATCTGTGTATGCTGAGCTTAAGTAGTACTGAACACTAGCATAGTAGCATGTATGTTTATAATTTCTAAAATGAACTTCTCACTTATCTAGAATCAGTCCTGATGGTTGGATGAAACTCAATACCTTTTACAATGTAGCTTTTTCTTCAGTTGGCCTCAGCTCAATCAACAGAAAATCAAACCAGTGATCTAAACAATTGCGGATTTTGGAACATAGTCATTGCATTGTCAAAATAGCAAGGTGTTTTTTTTTTTTTTTTTTTTGTGAAAATCAAAATAGCAAGGTGTTAATCTGTTGAATGATTCTAGAGCACAATTGACAATTTCATCCTATCTATGAGCTTCAGCAAATTCACAGCGGGTTAGGATTTAAGAAACATTCAACCTGCACTCTTTAAGATAAACTGTGTTCCAAGAGACTTGAATTTTGAGAATTGAAACACACACAAATGGATCATTTCATTCGTTCCTTACCAGATAACAAGTTGTGAATGGTTTAGTACTTTAGTGTCATACTCAAGAACAATAATGTTGGTGATCTCTGTGAACGAAGGACAGGCACCTGGCTCAGGTGACCAGAACTCTTCCATTAACTTTCTCCACTCATGATCACAATTATGTGGAATGGGTGGCCTAAGAGTGTTGGTGATGACTCCTCCATAGTGATAAAATGGGTGATGACTCCATAGTAATAAAATGTCATGCAGAAACCATATTTAGTCACTTGACATACAATTTTCACATTCACTTTGTATGGATGACAAACCATATCTAATTAGTTCTCTCACTTGTCAATGATTGCTAGATGTAATTTTGCAGGCCACAAGGTTTTCAAGGAAATTTTCTTTGTTTTTGTGAAAATAGTGTTTACATAATATCATATATTCTATGCTTTTCAATTATCCAAAAAATCTTTTTATGTATTCTAAATCTTATTTAATCACAAAGTATCTGAATGTTCGAATACCCAAAATGCGAATTCATACTCCAAGGTATCTGCATTGAAATATTATTAAGATTTAAGAGTTAATAATTATATAAATATTTTCTAAGATATTTTTATTTAATAATAATAACTAATATATTTACATTGTGTTCAAATCCAAAAAAAAAAGGCTGAACCAATTGACCCCTTAACCGTTCATTTTTTCTATTGACATATGTGACACTGCACACAGAGCTATGAATCATGTTGGGATTTGTCCATAAAAATAAAAGTAGAACAAGAAAAAAGATTTTTAAAAAAATCTGATTGTACCAAAGCAGCATTCATTCATCACAATAATTTCATTTGGATCCGATCACAGAGAAATTTGGGGATTACATAGCCATACCAAACAATCAACATAATTTGCGGATACAAGGCAGTGGGAACACATAGTAAGAGAATAACATAAAAAACCAAAGAATTTCTTTAAATAGATATAATGTTCTATATTTGTTGATTTACACTTGAATACTTGCTATAACCTTTCAGAATCACAGAAAAATGGGAGGATAGGAATAGCTCCACCCCCTTTTTTACAAACTACATGTATAATGTTTCTTGCCTACAAAGAATGTTAACCACTGGTGTAAAAGGAAACAAAAAGAACAAAAACTGCAAGCCATTCTACAATGAAAGATGAAACCCTTTCAATTGGCCCCCTAGCAAGATTGAAAAATGGGGTGAATATACAGCACTTTGTTGTGGCGATGGAAGCGCAAAAGAGATGGTGAAAAGGGCTGTGAGCATGCAAGATTTCAATATCAAAAGAACAACTTATGATGCAGCCTCTCACTCTTGTAAAAATTCGAAGGCTGAATTCTTGAGAAGCTCCTCTGCTGGTCTGACATCAGAGAAGTCCTTATCATGAAGAGAGCTCGATATGTCATCGACTGAGAAGGGTATGCTGTCAAGAAGATATAAGGGCTTCGATTAGATTACAGTCCGCAATTAGGTTTTGATGATATATCATAAACACAGAACTCTTACCTGGAATTATCTTCTAACAAGTATGCATTGCTGGTGGCATTATTAGAATCCTCTGTCATCAATGTTGTCATGCTAGTAAGAACCTATTCAAAGATATTTGAAAGTGTCATTAATCCAGCTATCGATATACAATGTCAAAATAAATCTCTGTCATAATTCTAAGTGACCAAACCCAATAGTCAAAACCTCTTGGAGGTCAGACGACTAAGTTGGCAAGCCCAAAATTTTTTAATCAATCAATATGCATTTAACAAATGCATGTTGGAAAACATATAAGAAAAAATACAACAAAATAAAGCACATGCACCAATCAAGTGGGTTATGGCATGGAGGGTATCTTCCGTGCAAGAAACATAAATAATTTGAACTTACCTCTTGAGACACACTTTTAGTGTTGTATTTATCATCCCAGTAGTTTGTGCAAATTCTGAAGAGCTGCTGAACACTAAGGATCTGCAGGTGATGACGAATAATAACATCAGAGAATGAGAGAAATAATAGCAAAAAGGAAATGAAGAGGAAATTGGGTGGGGGTGGGGCGGTTTGGACTCACTTACCGGACAAAGGTCATTGACAATTTCATCATAGGAAATCCTTGATTTCTGAAATATTACCTGACATAACAAGTATTATGAATGAATTAATAACAATTTTAACCAAATACTCCAGAGCAAAGGTTCCCAAGCTTACTTCCCCAGCCTAGATGTTATAGAATCAAGCGCCTAAGTAATTGGTACGGTTTCAATGTAAAGCAAGGGCAATAAAGTGCTGTACAGATCTACCAACAAAGGAGGTGGATTTTCAACTTGACAATCTAGCTTGCGAACATATAAAGAGAGCTGCTCAAAGGGAAGAAAGCCGGTCTGTTTATAAGTAGAAAGTCAGGAGGACCTAAAAATATACTAAATCGTTGATTATGAAGATGTAATACCAAATCCTAGAAGCCACAACCCTTTTTCAAAATATACATATGCTCCTCTATCAATTCCAATGCATATTCCAGGAGAACACCATCAGTAAACTGGTATCATTACATGATATAAACTTATAGAAAAAGTTGAAAGAGAAAACAACAACCATCTATAAATTTAAAAGCCTCCAAAATAACAAGATTCATACTTAGTATCAAGGTCAAAGACCATTGCAGAGGAATAATATGAAGAAACAGAGGTACCCTGATCAACAATCAGTAGCATAGTAGGGCCACTTATATCTTAGATGCTTGAAGTTACCATTGACAAAGAGTTAGCTAAAGATTAATATTGTATCATTTAACTGGTTATTCAGCAAGAAAAAATTCTACACACCAGGAATCCAACAGCTTGTCTAATGTGCTTGAGTTCATCCCAGGAGGATCCAGCATACTGCAAGAGAAGAAATCTCAGATTAAAAAAAATATATAATAAAATAGCCTAAAGGACATGGCTATCATTAAGATAAACAAGCATCAGTAAATACACAAGACAAGCACCTCTTCTTTTGCTCGGCAACACCAAAGCTCTAGTTCAGCTATCCCAGCTTTTACATATTCTCCATTGCTGAAGGAACAACACTCACGCCGCAACAGGAGACTGGAAGAGGGGTACTCAATTTAACTTAACACCAAAAATTAATTTTTAAAAGTCTCAAAACAAAAGGTACTTAAATGACTGCACCTGTTGAAAAGCTGGGCGTTCATGTGTGAAAAAATCTGAGTAAACATCCTTTGAATGAGAACTTTGGGAACCTGAAATAAAACAAGGAAAATCCTAAGCATCACAAGGACAAAGAAAGCATCAGATTTCATTAACGACAGCTGTACAAAGATCACCCACAAAATTTTCTTGTAATATTCTGAGAAGAGTATCGAGGCTCCCAATAATGCTCTGCCAGGGACTAGTTGTCATTTGTTGCCCAAAAGATCGCCCAGATGATCTCAGCATACTTGACCTGGATTTACTAGGTGCCTGAAATTTTAATAACATTATGAATATAAAATAAAATTGACAATCTTAAAATCTCAGGTTTCATTAGTGTGGACTAGTAATCTTAAAAATAAACATCAAATAATTATATATCACATTCATCATCATCAGGATATTCATCATATACATCTTGGTATGACGTCATCACCATCAGAATGTTATCCCTTCACCGTATTCTGTTTCCCCAGAGTATCACACTGATGGTCATATTTGTTAATGATCAATGCTTCTTTTCCTCTTTACAAAACCATCCAAAGGTTCAATCCTGATCCGTGCATTCATGTTGTGCTAATAATGATTTCCATCATCACAAGTACAGCATCTTTCCCTTCGCTTGCACACATTCTGTCTCTCTTGATATTCGTGTTGAAAGTCATAATTCATTCTTGATCAGTACTTTCAAATTTTTTACACATTCATTTATGTCTAATTTTTCCTTTCTTCTTGAAACTACTACCTGATATAATCTCTCTTCATATTCCAGACTTGATTACATAACAACTAAATTTATAAACTGCATTAAACAAAAGAAAGGCCAACCAAATAGATTATGCACATATCTAACATACAGATTCCTCGTCTGCATATAATTGTAATAATTTTGAAAGCAGAATAATTTAATCAAAGGAAGTTTTATTTTTAATAAATTCTCAACAATTGCAGCTCTGAAAACTAATTAAAAGATGAAAAGGGCATAGAGAAAGATTGAAAAAGAAAACATTTTACAAGCATCCATCACACCTGGATGCATTGGGCAAGTGATGTTGTCAGATCCTTCTTTAAATTATCACGAATGATTCCATATATTTTCTCCACATATGCTGTGAGTTGCTGTTTGAAAAGCAATGCAGGATACTTCGGTTCGACTTGATGTACGGTATTATCAAGTCCATCAACAATGAGGTTTGCAGAAGACGGAGAAGAACGGAATCCCTAGAAGAGGTTCCAACCAAAAAAAAAAATAAGAAAAGTTATTTTATTATGTAAATGAAGAACATAGATAATCACTTTCCAATAGCATTAAATACATAAAGTAAATTCTCAAACAAAAGTAATACAAGTTCCATGAAATTAATCAATCTCCCTAAAGACAATAAAGAGAGAAGATATGATACATACTTGAGCCATTCTCCCAAAGAAAGACGTTGAAGTAGGAGGCTTCCGACTGGGAGTTGCCCCAGATCCACCAGCTGGTTTTAAACTCTTTTGTAGCAAGAACAATAATGTGGATGTATTACATAGCCAGTAAGACAAATCCTCATTGTTATCCTGATTCTGTATTAACCAAGTCTGTAGTCAGAAAATTGCACCAGTGGATGCATAATGCTGCATATAATGTCAAAGGCAAACCATGAAGAGTGCATAATCATTCAGAAGGGAGATATAAGACTAGAGTTTTGATGGTGATTCAATGTCCGCTTAACAGCAAAATAAACTCTTGATGCAACTCGACTACCAAGAACGCCCGTGTTAATTAATCTTTAGGAACTAAATTAGAAGAAAATGAACTTAAAAAAGAAGAAAGAAATATGGGTAATAAGAAGGCTTTTATTATGAACATGACCTCTTCCTACAAGATTAAGGGGGCTAGAAGTTTCACCCAAACAACTATAAGAACGTTACAACTTACAACTTTCAAAGTCTATGCTCCTACTCCTGGGTCCCTTATAGGCCACAAAGCTGTGTTGCAACTGTGGCAAACTGTGTTAGAGGATAAGCTTCAACTTGAGGTAATTATAATTAATAGCCACCAAAACCTGGACGGCACCAAATGATTGTAGAAGGTCAACTAACTTTTCTAAATGTCTTCAAACTGTAGCCGAATCATGTGGGAAGAAAAACTTGCTGACTTGAAACTATTGCATCTGACAGCAAACTTACATCGCTTGACAGTGAACCCAGGCCGCCGCTTTCTAAAACTTTCAAGATAACCAAATCTAATCCTAACAACTTATGCAATCAATCCTAACCAAACTGAATATCATCCCTAATCTGTGATTACTTGAAACTAAAATTTAATATTCAAACAGGGAGAAAGTATTTAACAAAATTCAAATCTAAATAAAATCTATATCTACTTGTTGGTCAGTTATGCATGTTGTTGTTGCTAATTGATATTTCTGTGCTGTAAGTCATTCATCGAACAATTCTGAAGATGTCTCATCCATGCCATTGCCTGCATCGATGACCCCTTTGAATAAACCATACCTCAATTTTTAAAGATTTGTCTGCCCCCCTTCCACTGTAGTTGCCTTTTTCTTTAGGCATACAATGTGCCTGAATTTGATCTTCTGGTTCATGGTGGGGTTACTTGGACCATGGTTATGGGCCTGTGGCACATGAACACTTCATTGAAATCCCACTCTGTATAATCTGCATTGCATGACCCTCATCTGTTGTTTAAAACTCCATGAACATAATGTCTCTAAACCCAGATCCACCTATATTCCTTACGACCTCCTCCAGCCAGATGTTTACCCCCCTTGGTTTATACTCCTAGGGTAGACAACAAACCAAGAAAGATTGAGCAGTAATTTTCTACATATAAAAGCAACTAAATTGTCATACTTGCTCATCAGTTACAGTTGCCAGAAATCCTTTTTGGATTCCTCAAATTCTTCCTCAAAAATGATCATTTGTCATCCCATTGAATACAGAAGATACTAATTTTTGTGTAATGCAACAATTCATTACTCCATGCATATAAGCACCTTGACGATGAGCAGCCTACATGCTACAAACATTTGCATGTCAATTTTGCTACCATGCACATAGCTTACAAGAATTTACCTCAATTGCAGAACCAATGATTTGAATAAGGCGATCAAAGACACTGGTCCGTTCAGCTTCGAAAGATTTCCAATAAATTAGGCATTTATAAATGGTAAATGCAGCAATGGGCTTTTCTTGACTAAAACCAATGTTATTGACCACACAATTGATTAAAGCATCAACATTCTCCTGGAACAAAGAAAAATATAAAGATCAATCTCCATTACAGGAAGAAAAAATTGATGAACATTTCATTTAATAAGTACATGTGTCTAATTTGAGCACATACATGCTGCCTCTCAACATTGTGTCTTCTCAATTTGTAATCAGAATATGCATCATCCTTCTTTGGTGTGCTCTGAGGCTCCTCCTATGACATGAACATAAGGTCACCAAAATAACCACCAAAATAGATGCATAACAATAGATTATAGGTTACCATTATATAGTCATTTTTTTCCTTGGGACGTGCAACCTCATGATGTCCATTCTCCAGAGTCTTGCAAGAAATGTAATATTGTGAGCATATTAATGCCAATAAAAAAAATTGAAAGGCAGATATTCAAGACTTTGGGTACCTTGTTTGTTGGAATTGCTAGATGTTCTGACATACGTTTTATAGGAGGACGCAGCAGTGCCTGTTGCCGAAGAATTTGATCCTCAGATTCCATGTCAGATAGCTTTTCTTCAAGCCTGTGATAGAGTTATTGCTAAACTGAGAGACAGAATCACAGGCAAGTGAATGAAACTAACAATTGTTTCAATAAAATAACAGTTATCAGGGTCCGCAATTTAAGTAGAGTTCAAAGGATAGCCCTAGATGAGAAACTGGAAAAGAACCTTTGCATGGAAGTTTTCAGCTGAATTATCTTTGACTCTGCCTCCATAGCCTGCTTCAGCCTCTCTTCACTAGTTCGGTTTGTATCTTCATACTTCTTCTCGGTTTCATCAATTTTCTTTTCAAGAGAACTTACCAAAGCCTATAGCAAAAGCAAATATCACAAATTTGAATGTAAAAATGAACCAGAATTACTAAACATGCATATAAGCATACTTTTTGTTCAACAAAGAAAATGAATATCATGAAGAAAAATGAAGAAGAAAAACACACTGGTTTTTAAAAATACACGATGTTTTTCAATTTCAATAAAATTATTCATCAAACAATGTGATTTTGCATTTTCATACATAAAGAACAAGCAAGTACTGAAATTAGGAAATTTCACCTTAAGTTTTTCATTTTCGCTGGTGAGCTTATTAAGCAATGCAGTATCAATAACTGGGACTTCACGTATGACTGGAGCTTCCTCAGCAGCTATTTTTGCAGCTTCCCTCTCTCTCATTAGTGTATCTTTGGCTTCTTTAAATTGAAGTTGCATCTCCTGCAAAGCGGATTGCAGTTTTGCGTTTTCTTGTGTTTTCGCTTCTTCTATATCAGCCTATAAGAAAATCAGAGACAAAAAAACAATGAGATGTGTTTCCTACAACCATTACTGTATGATCCCTCTAAGCCCTATATCATCAGAGAAGTAGTTCATCTGGATCGCTTCGGGACTGATCTTCTGAGTGAGAACATCTGTCAACTCAATGCCGATAAACCTTTTTAACTTCCATAACTCTAACTTCATTGCTTCTTTTTCTAAAGTTTAGGTGACAAACATGAAAGGCTTGAGAAAGGAGGAAAATTGGCAATATGTGGTCTCACCAACATAAATCCAGGTATTGACAAACAGGATTCTCAAAAAAGATTTGCAGTATGAAAAGACTTAAATTGCTCGAAGAGATTACCCTCATGCGTTTCTCCAGTTGCAGCCTCCACGTAAGTTCTTCGACCTGCTTCTCCAATTTGTTTTTGGCTGCCTGGAGAGCACCAGTTTCCTTTGCCGCCTGCATACACAGTGAAAAACAGGTAAAAGATCAGGATCAATATTTGAAGATTACAATTGTGTCAAGTAAAAAAAAACACACATACACTACAACACTGTGCAGTAGTGATGTTTGAGTTGAAGGAAGCCACTAAAAAGGCAAAACTAACTGCTTTAACAGGCGGAAAACATGCAACAATTTGGAAGCAATGGATTTCAGAAATTCTGAAGCTAATGTAAGTTAAATGAATTTACCATCAAGTGCCACACCACGGAAAAATTGCATACAACTGTGGAAATGTTTAGAAGGCTCAAAATATTTCAGGAATTTTTATATGACGGAAATGCCTCACCATTTTTAGCTTTCGTAGCTCTTTTACAGCAACTTTTCTTCTCCAGGCACATTGCATTGATATGGCCGCCTTCTTCATCCTCATATAATGTAAGTGAGCCAAGTACTGGCGACATTGACTCTGGAGTGAAAAAATTCATTACACATATTCAATGACAAGGAAGGACAGATAAATAACAAGTAGTATGCAAGTTCTATGGTGTGACCTGCAGGCCTCAGACGCTAAAATATGAGAAACAATATCAAAATCATTTCTCTACAAGTCTAAATATGCATTTATAAAATTTATTCTCAAGAAAAAAAAAATGCATACAATTTTTCGATGATGTATAATTAAAAGGATTCCGATCAAATGAGGTTACTGACTTACTGTATGTCCTATATGTCAGTTCAATAAAACACACCAAGTTTAAGTTTCCACAAATCACAGGTTATTTGTACATATGAACAATTTTTATCAGTGTACCTGAATAATGATTGCAGCCCTTGTCTGTCGCCTGAAAAGAAGTTCCTTACGAGCAGTCATGCCACGCAGACCCACTTGAATCGTAATAGATGAAGCAAGCAATTGTTTGTAAGTTTTTCGTGCAATGTGCATCCGCAAATTCTGCTGGATTCTGAGACAAGCAGCTTCTCTCCGCAAACTCTCATAAATATGACGCACAAGATGTCCTGCATTCAGCATAGATTAAACTCAATACAGATTAAACTATACAAACTTGTAAGGGGTGGAATTGATGTCTGAATGAAGGAGAAATTTGTAACTAGTCCAAAGTTGATGATCAGTCGTAGTTGATTCAAGTTGTATAATACATGGATATCCAGTACCTCTGCATGCAGCTTGAATATGTATTGCAGACCGCTGCAGTGAAACAAAGCTTCGGCGAGCCAAATGCGAACGGACTTTTCTTTGAATAATAGAAGCAGATCTTCCCAGCACTTCAATCCTATGAGCATCCAATTCTGCCATTTGTCCAGCCCTCAAAAAAACTTTTGTTTTACCTATCTACAAGAAAGTAATTTAAAATTAGCCGACTCATACAAGAATTGAAATTTTTTTTTAACACACTGGATCTTTATGCGAGGAAAAAACCAAATCGAACAAAAAAGGAAAAACTGACAGTTCATCCTGTTTCAATTCTTGAAATTCAAGGGTAGTTCCCTTAACATTGTGTTTGAGGTAGATGGGAGTAGATGCCCCTCCTACTCCTCCCTAAGTGTTTTTTGCATTTCTTCCGATGTATACTTCTCTTAATATAATTGAAGTAGGATGCCTACCATTTTATTCAAAAAAAATTTTTCCTTGAAGTTCACTTTTACATTTATTAGAACATGGATGTCAACATGGTTTCTAATGCATCTGCGTATAATGTACAAATTACAGTCGAAAATTACCATACTAATTTCTTATAATTTCCCAAAAAAACACTGAACATCACAAAGCATATTATTATCCTCATACACTCATAAAAATTTGTAGATACATAAGAAAAAATCTCCAAACATAAAGTTTAGGTGAGTTAAGATCAGATGGAATGCAGAGAACAAGATTTGATAGTCTATTTGATTGTGTATGATAATTTTTTCTCTGCATCAACAATGCATGTTTGACACAAACAGAACAAATTAATCTTAAAGGTTGCGGTTTTATTACTAATGGCAAACAGCAATAAACAAAAAAAATAATGATGAAGAAAAAATCTAAAATCAAGAGGTAAACCGCCTTTCAAGGATATATGATGATTTGTCAGGTTCAACCAACCACACTTTCAAGGATATATGATGCAACAGTGTAACAATTTATGTCTCTTCTGGAACCACATTCCTGTAAGCAACAATTTGCGTAATCTTGCCAAATTCCAATGGTTAGTCTCACGTGAGGTTTGATGGAGCATTTGCATTGCTCGTAATGAATGTATTTACTAACAAAAGAGATTCTATTTGGAAAATAATTGGGCGGCTATATCTTCAATTCTTTGGGTCACTATGATAGTGGGAGTTATTAATACATCCACCATTATGGGTAATCTTTGGCTTCGGAGGTGACGTTTCGATGAGACCCCTTCCTTTTATCTTGTTCATTTTCATCTTTTTTCCATTTTGTACAGAGATCCCTTGTCTCCTTTGTATGGGGGTATCTTTTACTAATAAGATAGCCTTAATTGTTTTAGACAAAAAAATGGAACTTAAGAAATCAATTATACCATCTCACTCCATGTAATGCATCTCCTAAGATGCATGACTTATAAATAATACAGGTACTTCATGATTCTGCTAGGAATGGTTTACATGCTCAAATTGAACATGCTGGTGGAAGTTTTAAGCTGCCAACTTCAGATGTGATTACATATAAGTATATAACCATAAACAGGATAAAACTAAAAACTGCATATCTCTATGTCATTCTGCCAAAAAAAATGCAGAGAGTACAACACTTCATGGGACCTACCTGATAACCATTAAGACCAGCCTTCTCAAGAAGCCGCTTTGAAGCAGTTACCTCATCACAACTACCACAAAATAACAAGCCAACAGGGTAAGGAAACTAAACCAGCATAACAATACACAGATAAATATTTCATTGTCTACCTTCCATCCAAAACATCAGGTGCAAGGAGGCCAAAACGATCAACAAACTCATCAAATGTCCGCCTGGTAGGATAGCCAGCACAGCTTATCCTAATCGCCTCCATTACTCCCTACAGATATTAGACATCAAGAAAATCCCCAAGAATGATGACAATATCAACAAATTGAAAAGCAGATGTAAAAATTCCTTACTCCACATCGAAGCTGCTGAAGAACATTAGTGTTCTCAAAAATTGCTGGCTTAAGAAGATTGTTAGGTTTTACACAGCGAATGTAGTGTGGCTCAGTTGCACTCAAAGTTTCTAACAGTGATTGCAATTGTTGCTATAATGAAACAGAAAAGTAGCTGTAAATTGGAGCTGTAACAATTAGTAAACAATATCAGCAGAACAGTTAAGTATAATGCATACCTTAAATCTTGATCCTATTGATGAAAACTTTGATGTTTTGACTGAATCCTCCGCCAAAGGCGGAAATAAACCTGAAACAAAATGACATTTTGAAGCGTTCAATAACGCTTGATGCTCTGCAATGACATAATCTTTGTTTTTATCGAGAAACAACTCCGTCTGGTAGGTGACCTGAAAGGGGAAAAAAACCCAACATGTCAAGATAAATTAGAATTGGTGGCCAACAGGTCAAGACCAAGGCACCAAGAACAAAGCATACTTACATCACCAGCATAATGAATGATGGTGAAGTCAGTTCGAGCCAATTTCGGCTTAATGAAGCGTTTATGGTTTTTGTACGTCTGGTAGAGCTTCTGAGCGAAGGTTTCATGAGTTGATCTTGGAAACATACTACAAAGGACAAATATGAACACTTCCTTGTGTCAAAGTTCAAAATGAACACTTGAAACTCAGGATTTAACAAAATAAGGTAATACAACCATATTGTACATACCAAGCCTCATCCAGAAGAGCAATGATACCACCAGGTTTCTGGAATCATTAAAAGATAAATGAGAAAACATATATATAACTTTCATATTGAATCATTCATTAAAAAGGTTGACCTATGGAGAATTAGACGGCAATGCAGCAGACTGATCAACAGCCCAATGTAGAAGGGCACTAATGCATTTAGCGCATAAGGAAAACACCCAGCAAAATTATAGAAGTTTTATGACTTGGTACCTTTCAAGCATTAATGACCAACCGTTATTTTAAAAAAGGGAATGAAGCACAAATCACCATAACATAACATTATATTAAAATGCAGAAGCATGAACAGCAAATCAGCATATGTCCCAAGATTGATCCATAGGTTAGCTTACACCTTTCGATCTTGAAAAAAAAAAGAGATTAGCTTAGAGCCATATCAAAATGGAAACTTATGAGGCATTTGATCTGCTAGATAAATGTAGTACATCAATGATAAATAAGGAGATTGAAAAAATAAATTAGGATCATTGCATTTTTTTGAGAGAGGTGGGAGAGCACCACCTGAAATTATATTGGAATGACTTTGATCACCCCTTAATAGGCATATAAGTCTGTGTATTCCTCATAAATTGAACTTTCATATTCTGTTTTACAGTTAAACTCCAAAAGTCCACTCACTATCTACAGCAAGGCAAAGTAGTAGGATTTCTTGGAGTTATCTATGTCTTTTACTATGTCAGATGCTAAGCTCAAGTGCTTCCCTTCAACTGAAAACCAACCAATATTTATCATGATACAACGATGCGCAGTTCATGTTTCTTCCAATGTGGAAATTTAAAGTTTACTTAATTTATAATTAACACAAAAACCAAGATACTTGTAAATAAAAAATAATCCTTCCAATTTCTAAAAATTCTTTATAAGACAAACCACTTTCGAACATTGCAATGTGCGACTTCAGAAAGCTACTTCCAGACAGAATCATTACCCAAAACTTTCAGGAAAAAAATTGGTAGCTAAAAACTAAAACAAATTTGAGCATAAGTAAATCTTAATAATGATCACGTAATTAGAACCTTTTCAATAAGATCAAGAATATCTTGATTATCAATGAACTCAATGTAGCTCCAATCAATTTCTTCTTTTGTATACTCTTCTTGCTCCATCTTGAAAACATGCTGTTCCAGAAAGGATGTCATTATTAGGATCTGTAAACAGTAATATTATCTTCTATAAAAAAATCATGCAAGGGCATAGCACTATAGCAGTAATTTTATGTTCGGACCTGATTGAAATGTTGCTGTAATTTCTCATTTGTCAGATTGATGCAGAACTGTTCAAAGCTGCACAAATCAAACCATTAGAATCCAAACAATTTATCATCTCAATAACTTTACAAAAAAAAAAAAAAAGTTAACCTTCACGACCACTTTAGAACAAGAGAACAATCAGAAGAAATGGTAATAAGAAAAACAGGTTGTTCACCCACCCACCCACGCCCCCATCAAAAAAAAAAAAAGAATATCCAACCTAAACATTTTTTTGTATTGTTAGATTGATGACAATTTTATTGAAACATATTAAAAGATTACATTTTTCCTATTTTTTTTCAATTGAGTGAGACTTCACTTTGAGCTTGGGGTTGTATGAGGGGACATTCCTCGTGACCCCCTTCTCTTTTCTTTTCTTTTATTTTATTGCAATCACGATCTATTCCCAGAAAATTGGTAATGCTACTTGTTTCAAAAACACGCACACACGCATTTTACTTGATCTAAACATATCCAATTCTAAAGCATATAAGAGTTTCATTGTCTCTGTAAAAGCCCCTCCTAAAGTACCAATTAACTGTGGAGAAAGAAATTTTTTTACAAACAGGTAGTACATTGTCAGCTCCTTGTGGCAGGCTGCCCCAAGATGACAGTTCTTCTGAGAAGGTGATAGTTTTAAAATAGGAAAAATGCTCATGTCACTCGTGACTGAACCTAAGATTGCACTAGCCCACCTATGCACTTTCTAACAAAATGAGAGTTTGATCTCTTACTATGATGAATACAAAAGCATACCAGTTAAGCACCTGTTTGTCTTGAAACTCTCAAATCCATAGATATCCAGTACCCCAATCAAAAATTTTGATTCAGGATCCTGACCAATCGAACTGTTAATTTTATTCACGAGCCTGTGGTACCAAGTAGAGCAATGTATAAAAATCAGATGCACTGCTTCAAAAACTGTATTTGACAGAATGCATAGATGCTTCAGAACAAGCTACAATAGAGGCTTAAGTGAATACCAGTCAAATAACCGTGAGTACACAATTTTGGCTAAAGCATCTCTACTAAGAGTTGCAGAATCTGGATCAAGACTTTTTGTTATTTTCTCATCACGCGTTACAATAACACGTTTGCACAAAGAATCTTCAAGTGCCTTCACATCACACCTGAAATATATTGTTAATTAATAATACTATATTAGTGTGTAATTTTGGAAATAATAGATATTTCTATATGCAAATTGATAAATTGTACATTAAAAGTTCAGCAGCAGTTCGCAGATGGAAGGACGCCTTTTCATCTTTAGGTTGAGATGAATCTACTTCCTTCCCTTTTGAAAATTTGATATTGCCTAAATGAAGAATAGCAGCGACCACCCGAAAGATTGCATCCTGAGTCAGTGTAACAGATAGAAAACAGTTCTTGGCATTAGACATTATAGTCAAAATAAAATCTCTGAATTAAACAACTCCAAGGTTCAGTACCTGTTCCTCTGGACTGATCCCAACAACATCCATTGCCCTTCTAGTTGCCATATACTCCTCAGAATCATCCACTCCATCCAGCTCATAGCAGTCAGACTGATTAAGATAATGGAATGTCCTAGGATTTCCCAATTTATACCTCCCAACTTCCTGGAACCATCAGGAGAGGGAGAGTTAGAAAGCCAAAGAGAACAATCGTTGTCCTATGATTCGTGGCTGATTACATGAAGTATACCAGGAAGAGCATGATTTTGATAGAATGCAATCCTCACTCCCACATGTATTCATGCATTAACAATTAATTTCAAGAACAGTTTACCTCAGGTGGCGCAGCACAAAGCATATAAAAACAGTGGTAATTTCTTTCAGGATTAGATACTTGACAGACACGAGATCTTTCCAGCAAGTAGGTTCTAATGGCAGCTCCAGATATCCTACCCCCTTGATCGAACTGAATCTCCACGAACTTACCGAAACGACTGTTTTGTGTAGAATAAATCTTAAGAAAGGGAATCACGGAAAGAAAATACCAAACTCAACCGAGAGTTGATCCTTTTACTAACTAAAGAGCACAATAAAATTGTTAGCAAACCTGGAATTATTGTTTCTGACAGTTTTTGCATTACCAAATGCTTCAAGTACAGGATTAGACTGCAAACAAAGGCGAAAGAGATAACACCAGGTGTAAGAACCACCTCCAGGTGTGACAACAATGAATGTGATATCACACAAAACAAAATTTAGCACATATCAGAACTATTAGGCATGCTAAATGTGATTAAAAATGCTGAACCTTAAATACCACACCTCCAATACTTGTTGCTCCACAGTTCTCCCTTCAGCTACAGCCCTCCCTCCTATACAAGCAAGATAACGCATAAGCATCTTCGTGCTCTCTGTTTTACCAGCTCCACTTTCTCCACTCACCAGAATTGATTGACTTGTCCCCTCATTCATCATTTGTCTGCATTAATTTAGGACAATTTTCCCATATGATGCAGCTGCCAAATGTTTTTGCAATTAACAATTATACAAATTACAAAAGAAAATACCTATATGCAGCATCTGCAACTGCAAAAGGATGAGGACTTAGCTCACCAAATGCTGCACCTTTATATTGTTCCATCATGTGATTGTCATAAAGATGGGGCAGCCTTCTAAAGGGATTCACGGCGATTAATATGTTGCCGGTATATGTCTGAAAGCACAACAAAATAGCTTACAACATCAAGAATATTAAAAATGAATAAATGAATTACATCAAGAAAAGAATGCATTCACATTCTATGATTGTAAAAAAGGAGAAATAAGGTATGGGGATCCAATGGATGCAGCATACTATGCATCCTAATCAGATTAGAGGGAAGAATTTTCGTAGTTGTCTAGCTCAATCGCTACAAAAGGTAACATAAAACTTACTAAAGAAACATCTATACATCTAGCTGAGTATCGAAAATTCAAGTCACATTTCACTCTTTAGCCAAAGCTTTAGGGCATACATGTTAACAGATTTGGAAAATTGAGTTTTTAACTCAAAATGTCATCTTCACCATTCTCACCACGTATCCCTTTCAAATCACAAGCACAATGGTTTGGGCCAAAGAATTGTCCGTCACCCTTTCTTTTATTGTTATATATATATATATGTGACGGACCATTCTTATTGAATATTACCACAACACGTCTAAACCCAAGCATATAAGAGTCTTTTCCCTACTTAGTTCTCTCACACCCCAAGGTTTCGTACTGCTTTGCTTGTCAACATTAGCAGCTCTGTTATGGGTCCTTCTTATGAAACCCCGACCACATCAGTAAACCCATTCCAATGAAAAGTCATTATGTGGTCATAAAGCATGTAATTTTTCCAATAAATAATCCAGATCCTTTCACTCATCCTCCCTTAGTTGATCTATCAAATCAACCTGCCCTCCATAAATATCATTTCTGGTTCTCAATGATTCATTAATGTGAGTCATGCTATATAAATCTTTTTGCAATAAAATAATTAAATGAAAACAAAATCTGTGAAGCAGAAAGGTATAAGCATATTATGGAACCACATCTAAGAGCTCTGCATAAGCTATATGCTTCAGATATTAAGATGGCTTACAATCGATTTCTTTCTGGAAATACAAACGAGGATATCAGTATTCCGGATAGTGATACTGATACCTAAACAACAAACAGGTGTCCAAATTATTTGGAAAAAAAAGAAAAGTTATCCTCCTGATGCATGAGAATGAGGTTTTCTCATTGTTCAGTGAGACAACTGATTAATAGAAAACAGATTTAAATGTGTGTGGCTGTGCCATCTCGTGTCTCTCTCATTTAGAATGATCACAGCCCCTAACACCCCCTACCCCTAGAACAAGGAACAAATTCCAATGAGCACTATTTATAAAAGATAGTGCATGTATGACATACCATACTTGGCAGTTCATGTGCTTTAGCAACTTGACTCAATTTTAAATTTGTGAGAAGGAAAGGCCATGAAAAGCACTTACATAGATTTCATTCATGTCATATCGAGATCTCAAATTCTGGAGAACTCCGGGTTCGTGTAAATATGCCAGCTTTGTCATGTCATCCACACCACAGGGCAAAGCTTCAGCATCTTTAGGGTAGATATTGGATACATTAGCTACAACCTGCATTGCAAGCAAGGTATAATGACAACAATCTGCATATACATACAATAAAACAGAACTCAAACAAGAAATTCCAACTTATTTGAAAATCTTTGCCCCCCCCCCCCCCCCCCCCAAAAAAAAAAAAGGCTAAAATGATCTGATTAAGCACACTCACTGTCTTTCCAGAAGTACAGGCAATCTTGATTTCTTCACCATTGACCTCCACAACTTCTCCATCCATCCAAGACACATCTGGATCCTCAACCCAAACAAGAGATCCAACAGCTATATGGATTGAAGCAGCCTGCATAGCATTCAATGAAAATTATAACACGGAGATATATTTAAGTAAATGAAAACCAATATTGAAGTCCCCAATCACTAAAATTCATGGCATCAATAAAAATTGTCAATGACCACTTGCCAATACCGTTACCACTGTAATGAATTTGTCATGCCGGCTCATATAAGCTGGAGTAACATAAAATTTCTGGCTGTACCCATTCCAATATAAATATCCACATTGCAACAACAGGAAAAACATAAAGGCCAAACAAACATTTTGGTTTTTTTTAGGTAAACACTAGGACTCAAACCCATGACCTCTTGGTTGCAAATTCTCTTGACGACCGTGAGCTATGGGCCCAAGCCCCTTATAGGTAAATATGGAGGATGTATAGAATTTCTCTTTAACTTGATAGCATCAGTTATTTCTTCAGCGCGCCCATTCCATCAATGCCAATGATGAATGCGCATGATCAACTACTTTTAACTGCTCCCCAAACAAAAAAGAAGCAGGCAGACAATCAGATCTGTAGCACATATCACCAGCATTGCCACAAAAGTTCTATAGACAAAAATATACATAAAAGGACTTCCTTTTATCATCAAATAATCACGCGAGTTCATGGCATTCTTTCACAAAGCATCAACAGCATTACAGGCGTACTGAAGAACTCAAGAAAATGAAAAATCCGAAACACCTAAATCTTGAATTGCAAGAACCCCCCCAAAAAGAGCCGTCTTTTTAAGTTCTACCGATCACCATAAGTTACAGAGCCCCCCAAAACCCTAAAATCCCACAAAAACACCGCCACACAAAAGGACCCGATAAAGAAAACGCACAAACAAAACAAAGATCGGCAAATCAGAGTAATGCATACCATCTTTCCGTCTCCGGTTCACCAAAACCACCTCGAACTGCCGTCAAGTCCTACACCTTTCCGATCAACCTCAATAAACCCAAACCAAATCCGAAAAAAAAAACTGGAAAAAGAAAACCTTTTGTCCCAATATCTTCCTCTCTTCAATGTCCTTTTTGAGAATGAGAGACAAAGAGAGATCAAGCTTTGACTTGTCACGGTTTATTAGTCTCTCTCTCTCTCTGTGTCTGTGTCCTCTCTCCCCCCTCCTTGTCGACCCTTGATGGGAAGTTCAAAATGGGAAGAGGAGGAGGGAGGGTCAAAATGGGAAGACTTTTCACCGACCTCCCGATCGACTCCGCCCCCTCAAAATCCGTCTCTTTGTGTTCTTTAGAGAGAGAGAGAAAGAAAGAGTCCTTTTTTGCTGGCGAGATCTTGTCGCCGTTTTTTTTTAATTTCTCTTACGGGGGAGACGAATCAGAACAGATACGCGAAGGCGATGGACGCGCTTGGGTGTTCCACATATGACCTCGGGATTTTGTTTTATTTACTGGAATTGCCACCCCTCCCGCGTTTCGGTTGTTATTATTGTCGTCACGCGAGGCGGACGACTGCCCCCACTTTGGAGATGACAAAAAAACAAAAGGTTGGATAGGAAGAGTTGCAATTAACATCCAAACAGGTTTTGAGAATAAGATCATACTCATCCTGATCAATATTTTTTTTAGCAGTGTTACACACAATCTAGTCGAAGTCTTCGTATATATCTTGTCATAAGTTTTTCATGTTTCATACAATTTGCTAAAATATATGTATACATATAAATTTCTTTTTAGAAAATATATATTTAATTATATGAAGTATATCATTTTAAAAAACATTAAAATACATTACAAGCATAATTATAATTGAGAATGTCTAACATTTTATTAATAATGAGATGACATTGGCACAGCGAGCCATTCAAGACCCGTTCTTCGTTTTACCTGGTAGGCAGTGCATGTGCATTGGAAAAAAAAATAGATGGGGCATTATGGGAAAACTTATCATGCAAGACCAGGTTTTCCTTTTAAGGCTGCATGTGAATGTGAGATTGAAACATGAAGATTTTTTAGAATTCAGTATTTTAAACTCAGATTTTTTGTTTATATTTCTTTTTATTTTAATAAATCAGTTGATTCTTATTTCATTAAATAATTAAATAAATGATATATGACGAATTAAATCATTTAAATTTCAACTGTCTGATTGATCCATTGTTTTCAGTACAATGTTTTATTAGGTGGAAGTTGCAGCAACTCGTGGGGGTATTTTGAGTACAATATTTTAGGGGAAAAAGAAAAATATACACGCAATCTCTGTTATAGCTCCAATTGTAGTTTATGTTTTTTTTTTTTAAATCATACATTTATCCTTTGAAATATATACTGTTATATAAAATGAAATATATACTGAGATACATTGATATATTTTTTTCATGGTGAAAAAATGAAGAAAAAAAATTGGGTCATATATTATGATAAAATTTCATACACTATAATAATACAGTATATACTATGTTATCATAACATTATGAACTGTAAAATAGACTCTAAAATGACTGTGTGTATATTCTAGGTGTACCGTAGTGAAGAGATTCCATTCTTTTGGCGGAGTTAAAATAGTTGTTTCAGCACGATCCATGGGCTTGTTGTTTTACGGTGGTACGGTTCAGATGGGGATCCACTGAAACTGTCATATTGCGTTGGTCAAGACATTGATTGGAGGACAGATGGGTTTTTTTAAGTCTCACTTGGGAAAGTGCAAATTAAGGAGTGAAAATTATGATGAGAGGGGTTTTTTTATTTTTAAGTCTCATAAACTAAAAGTGATGATATTTTACTTTTTCATATTTTGTTTAATTTTCAGATTTAAAAGATATGATCCCGATTAAAAATAAAACGTAGACTTCAGCGACTAATGGTAGGGAGTAAAACCGTCATGTAGTTTACAAGGACTAAAAAATAAAAAACCCCTTTTTTTCTGAGGGGCGTATAACACGTTCAGATTTGGGTTAAAAAATTAGTTTTCCAATCGTTCATGACTCCGAGGGTTAAAGACATCTTAGTCCCTATAAACGTGAGAAAACTCATATAAGTCCATCTAAAATTGGGATTGCGTACGGATCCCTGATTATCATCCCTGAGTTAAATTTTTATCAAATTAACGGAATATCCCATGGTAATTGTATAAACATTGAAGAGTTCATATAAAAGATAAAATGGGTTAATCTATAAACTTAGTCATACCCCTGAAAACTTTTACATTTAATTGGATAAATATTACCGTCCTTATAAATAATCGTAAAGACAAATTGGTCCCTATAAAAGATAAAAGCCCCTGACAGATTTTTACATCCAAATTGCGATTCCAGGTGGAGTGTGAGGATAGATAGAAGATGAAAAAAAAATTAATTATTTATCTTTTATGTTTATAAGACTGTAATATCTATACAATTAAATGTAAGATCTTTCAGAGGTGTTTTTTTTTACAGAGACCAATTTGTCTTTAGATTGTAAGGACTATAATGTCAATTCAATTAAATATATAAGTCTTTCAGGGGCAATTTTATTACGATGACTAATTTGTCTTTATATTGTTTAAAGTGACAATGTAATGTAAAAGACTTTGAGGGGAATAGAGCTAACTGAATAACTTTAATGATATGTTGATTCTGTCCATTGTGTTAACTCTTGATTGATTTCGTAACACTTATACATATTAAAAATTATTATGTGTGATTATTATCTAAAAAATGAATTTTATCATAAAATATCTCAATTATAATAATTATTGATATTGATATGTCTAGTTCAATGTGATAAGATCTTATGGTCATAAATGCATTAAACAATCAAGCTACATGTCCAACTAGCGTTGGACCTTAATTGTGGGACCTCTTCGTTTTCTTTTTTTCTTTCTTTCCTTTATTAAAGGAAAATATCTCGATTTCAATTATAATGATTGCCCGGATATACTGATAATTGATTGATATATAAAAGTTGAAACCACCACTAAATTCGGGGGATGTTTGGATGCCTAAGTAGACTTGTATGATGACTTGTTCTTCTCTCCCGTTAATTAAAATCTTTATTTTTTTAATGAATAAAGTCATTTTTTTCAAGTTTAATTCTATTATCTCCGTCCCAACTTTTCTAACATGTCACTTAACGTGTCATAATATCAAGCTTAATTAGTTGGATGGAGACACTCCATTTGACCTTTTTTTTAATTAAAAAAAATCGATTTTTTAATGAATGGACTCATTCCAGTAAAAAAAATTCAAACGGTTAAAAAGTTAGCTTGAAATCTCAGAACCAATTTTAATAATGATCAAAGGGTTGCAAACTTTGAATTAGTACAATTTTTTTTTTGAGTAAATAGTACAAATGTTTGGTATACCTCACTTACCTAGTGTGTCCAAAAAGCATAAACTAAAAATAATTTTTAGATTAGTTTACTAAATTCTAAAATAAGGCTATTTTAAGATGCACAAGTTATCAGTTGTGTTAATTATATATTACATGAGTTGACAATTAATGCATGTTATAAATACAACAATCAAACTAGGGTACATTTATTTGCGCAATTATAAAACTGATCTCACCCTCCAATTTTTGAAAAACGTAACTTTTGGATGTTATTTGTCTAAAATCTACCCGCAAGAAGCTGTTACAGTACAATTATTTAATTATACGATTGTAGAAGCAGCTTCATGTAAACACAAAGCTGTTTAATCGTGAAAATAAAATCTGTCGCCCTTCTGAAATCTCTCTTTAAGAGAGAGGGTAAAGAAGGGAAAAAAACATCCGTCTAGCCCTTTTGAAATCTCTCTTCAAGAGAGAGGGTAAAGAAGGGGGAAAAAACATCCGGGCATTGATTGAAACTTCTGTCATTAAAAAAAAACTTTATTAAGTAACCGCTCTTTAAACATTCTCTTGTCGGAACTCACAAGTCAATTTATTCTAACATTAAAAACCATTGCCTCGCAAACCAGAGACATCGTGCACGTCACTAAAAGAGAATCGGACGGCCAGGATCGCAACTACCGAGGCCGGGCCCACTCAAGTTTGTTAGTGGGTCGCAGTATCCGAAAAGCACGTTATACAAACCGTTTTGTCGGGCCCAGCGTTTCCAACTCAGCCAAACATTAAGGGTGCGTTTGGTTGCGCGATTGCGAAACTGATTCTGCAGGAATCTGCGATTACAAACCTGATTCTAAGAAAAGAAAGCTTATCACTTTCTCAGCTTTTTGAAATCGCAGCACACTTTTGAGCACTATTTCACCTGCAATCGCTGGGTTTAAAACAAATAATTTATGCAGGGGTATAATTGTCATTTAAAAAGTCATAAATTACAAAACTGTTTGGTTGCACGATTGCAAACGCAGCTTTCTGTAATCGCAATCGCAGCGCAATCACGCAACCAAACGCACTCTAAATCAGACAACTGGCGGTCACGATACGCCAGGAGAAGATGCCGGTGCATTTACAACCGTTGATGTTTTTTTGGTTTGTTTCTGTGTCGGGCCACCGACATGTGCGATTAGCTTGTCTCTGATTTCAGTACCGACATATTGATGAGACAAAATTCTAGCGGGAATACTTGGCAGACATTGTCCAAAAAAACATAACCGTTTCCATCATGCCCAAAACAAATATACAAGGAAATCAGATCTTTATATTTAAGAAAATGAAATCTAGCATATGAACATATTTATTAAAATTTATAAACCGGATATTATAACTTTTAATTTAAAATAATAAATTTTGGTTTAAACTTATTAAAATTTATTTAAGCAATTTAAAATGGTTAGAATCACTAAGTTGGACAAATTATGTTTTTCATGTTATAGCTTATAGATTGTTTTTTTAAAAGAAAATTTGAAAATTAATGCACTTACCTTTTTTTTTTTACTAATGACCATACTATTGAACAAAAAATTTCTTTTTGATACTAATAACCAAATATATTATAGCTGTTGTGTGTAATATTTAAAAATTATTGAAGTGAATTTCATCTTTTATTATGTTATACTAATTCGTCTTTATAAATAAACCACCTTATTTTATCAAACTAAAATTAAATTTAACTTCTACATTTGAAAATGGTATTTTTAACAATTAAATAGCAAAATAACTATTTTATAGCTTAATTTAACAAACATTCACTATTGCTTGATAACATCGGCCTAGAAGAAGAATATTCATTCTCATGATTTCAGTTTTAATATATTATGTAAAAGAAGAAATTTGACTTGAAATATTTAGGAATAAACACGGGAATGAAATATTCCAAACTCAATTTTCTTGAGACCAAAAAAAGAGGATTGAAAATGAACGCCAATCGAGCCCTAAGATTGCATCTGCTTAGAGTCATAAATTATTTATGATGCATATTGATACAAATGGGTTCCGGAAAAATCCCCATTGAGGTCTTGATCAAGGTTGGAAAACATGCAACAAATGATTCTAAAGCAAGCGATCATCAATGAGACTTACACAGTCAGGATAAGCTCCCACTTACCTGGTTCTCAAAGTGAATAAAAAAATTGTTGTATGTTTGAGATCAACAATTCAGGGCATTTTATCTTTATTCATCTACAAGCTATTCGGGATATGACAGCCCTGTCGCAGAAATCAAATTGCGGAAAAGCCTGTAAACAGCTCAAGCAACAAGGATAAAAGCAACAATGAAAATATAATTATAGGCAAAAGTCTTGATCATGATACAATAAAGACCACCAGGCAGATGTAATACCTGCTTAGAAGAAGCCCCTCCATGAAAAAGAGAAGCTCTAACAGTGGCTTAACACCTAGTCTTCAACAGGTGTGATTTTCTCGCTGACTGTAGAGCCATATTGTGGCCCACCCTTACGGTATTGAATGAGGAATTCCACGGGATAGCCCTTCAGTTTATGGGGGACAATCCCAAGATCAGCAAATGTTAGAGCTGCATAAGAACACAGGTGCATGAGAATCGAGAAGTTAAAATTAGTCAGGAGAATTTCAGCAAAAATGGTAATTATGACAACAAAAATATATGCTGAGCTGCAAGTTATCCGAGCATTTTAACTTACCGTTCTCAGACACAACAGTGTCAACAGACTGAGCGTTGATCTGGTCCAGATTAAATATTGTAGGGCTGGGTAGAGGGAATGGAACTTTGTTCAAGAAGTAGTCTCTGGGGGATGCAATAACCTGCAGGGTCATTTACAACACAAGTTAATAGACACATGTCATAATAAGTTCTAAAGATGAGTCAACTAGTTCATTCAAATATTAGATAAATCCAATTTTCATTTTTTTTTTGTCAAGATTAATCAGGGGGCATGTTATTGTTGGGGTTTCCCTTCATTTTCCTATTCCTCTCTCCTTCACTTGTTTCCTCCTTTATTTGGGGGTTTCCTTTCCAATAAGATGGTTATCAAACTTAGAGGGATTTCACCAAACAATACTGTTACAATATTCATATCTATAAAATTAATAAATTATTGATGTTAATCATATATATTTAACAAGGATATACTTCTGCGAGCATTATGACATTACATAAAGCTTGTATGTTAGTTCATGGTGTATTAAAGGAGTAACCACTTTTTTTTATTGATTGATAAGATAACATCAAACATCTGAAGGTTACATGTGACTGACAAAACTTCAATGTCATGGGGTAAAAAGAACAGGAAAATTAAAAATAATAATAATAATAAAAGCTCACATACAATTCCTGAGGTATACAAGTATACAACAGCCACATGCCCTCTGTGGGACCGGGGCACACAGGAGCAGGTAGCCTACCTAGCTCGGTCGAAAGGTCAGCTACGGGAGGTCCCTCATATATATATAAAAAAAAGCCCCATGCCCCAATCCCGCAAGCAAGGTTTTCTTCTTTTCTTTTTTAATTTAGTTTAATTTAATTGCCAAGGAAAAATAAGAGCAGAATATAAAAAATTAAGGGTCTTGTAATCATCAGGGAGGCATCCAGGTGGCACTTCTGATATGTATGCCATATCGCTATATACAAACTCTCCTTTCACCTTGACTAAGAAGTAAAATAACTTAATATCTAGGTTTATCAAGTAATAAAATGACAATATGATACTGAGACCTACTCAATCAAATAACTGAACATGATAGCGTCATTGTACCAATAACCGGCAGGAAAAGTACATGATATATAATCCAGGATGCACAGCATGTATTACACCATACATTTCACAAGATCAATATGAATTGACTAGCCACCAACTTCATTGTACCATAAAGTATAACAACTTCACCAATTTGTGCAGGGAAGTCACAATAGATAGCATATGCAGCAGCTATGTCGCGTTATAGGCATATCTATGAGAAATCACAACTAAAAACCTTACGTGAATTTCAACAATGTCTCCATTCACTAGTACTATCATTAAACATATGAGCATTGAGACAGTAAATTAGAAGTGCAATGCAGGAAAAAAAAGGAAAATACTTGAGCAATTTTTTTCAGACTGTGAAACAGTCATAGCATAAGCTAAAATATCATGTCGCAGATACTTACCTTTGCAATGGGAAAAGGAATCTTTACATAATGCGGATATTCACGAATCCCATCATACATAAGCTCAGCCTGTGTCATGCTATAATCAGTAAATGATTGATAGTGAGAAATATAAATAAAATCTCAGGAAGATATATATACCAGCTCATGTATTGTAAAAATCTCAGGTCCTCCTAGCTCATAAACCTTTCCCATGCTAGTACCATCATCTTTCAAGGCTGCGATAACAGCGGCAGCAACATCAACCACATATACCGGTTGGATCCTGGAAACATATAGATATCATTTCTGATGCTTATACAAAGTTAATAAATGTTCCAATTGTAATCCATCTCATATCACTTGCTTCTATGATGTTCTTGCAGGCAATCAAAAGCGAGTCAAGCAAAACATCTCACATTCCACAAAGACCTTGGAAGTTGGGATGAAGAGTTCATACAGGCATGTTTATTAGCATTATCAAAGAAAATTTAACTCTCATCAAACACCAAAATTCAATATTATCCCATGAAAAAAACATAAACCATACTTTGTAGATCCATCACCAATTAAGGGAAGAAACGTCCACTTCTTTGCAAAGCGAGCCCATTTATTCAAAATACGATCTTCTGTCCCAATCATAGTTGCAGGCTTCAATATAGTGGCCTGTCAATGAAGCACATTCCATTTAGCAATTTAATATGTAAAATAAAAAGAAATATAAATCAATAAAACATATTCCACGTTGCTGCTCATCTTAGCATATTCATCTGCAGATCAAAGTCCAACATGAATATATACGGATCCCTAATATGAATCCATTTTATTCCAAAATATTGTACCCAAATTTTATTTATGCAATGCTGTTAGTAAGTGCAGGAAGGAAATGGAATGAGAGATATTCCTTCCTATAGATAAACATATTCCATGTTGCTGCTCAGTTTAGAATTTTATTTTGCATATTAAAGTCCACCATCAATGAATCCCTAATAAGAATCCATTTTATTCCAAAGCATTTACCCAAATCTTATTTATGCAGATGCTACTATTATTGAAGCATATGAAGGAAACAGAAGAGATAATGCTTCTCTACACAGATTGGTGAAGTTTACAACATCGATGTCTGTGACTTCACAGCATGAATGTTAATGTGAGGTAATATGACAAAAAGAAATCAATTTTTTTTGTAATATAAGAAAACAAGAAGTTAATATATATATGCCTAAAATCTATCTAAAATATAAAGAGCAACCTCAAATCAAATATATGCTACACATTTTATGAGATTTTAATGGGCAAAACTGAATTATTCAACATGAACTACAAGTCCAGAATGCCAAATCTAAAGATAGATTGACTGATAGTAGAGACAGGAAGGACAGACCCTGTCTCCTCTAGGATAAAAGAAGTCAATCTGATTGGATCATGTTGACATGTTTTAGTTAAAAAAATTAAACAGTTCAACATGATCTGAGCATTGGATTCACTTGATAATGAATAATACAACTTAATCATCATGATGTATCATTCATTGAACAGCTGTGAAGGCCCAGTTCCTGACAATAAATGGCATGATGATTTGGACTCCAATCTAGCATGCTGTACATGTTGAATCTTATATGGCAGGTCTCAGGTGCATGCATACCATAGTTGTCTAGGTGGTCAAGCGAGCCTAGGTGGTGCGGCCAAGCGAGCCTAGGTGGTGGCCATGTGCTTAGCTGCCTAGGCGATGCTTAATTGTACATGTATTTTTTAAGATTGCATGTGATTTTATTAATGTTAATTTGCTAAATTATGCATGCATTGTTTTTCTATACAAGTGAAATTAAATTAGAATGTTATATTTATAAATGAAAGTATATGGCTAGAATGCAATTTGTGTTGGGGAAGTGGGACAAGCCTACCATCGAGCTACTACTTCTACATGATGTAACTTCCTCTATTTTTTGTGACTTGTTGGATAGTAAAAAATTAATAATAAGAAAACCAATGCCCTATTATAAATATAATCGTTTCAATATTTCAAATGAATATTTTGATTTTCTTTGTCAACATTCAATAAATGATACATAAAAAAAGTTTATGTTAGCTTTTATAGGCAAAACAATTAAGTTAGTTATCCATTTATTTATATTTTGATTAAATCTCAACTCTTGTTTCAATCTCAATCATTTATAAAAAAATAAGCCATGTTCATTAGGCGTCCGCTCTGACCCATTTATTACGCCTAAACGGGAAAAGCAATGCCTAGGAATATATACAGGCTCATGAGCTCACCTAATGTATAGGCTGACTAGGTGGATGAACACCTAGGTCTAGATGGAGTGCCTGGTCAAGCGGCACCCAGACATGCAACTATGATGCATACTTAAAAAAAATCATGGTCCAAGATTCCTATGTTTCTTTTTTCTTCGTGTGTTTTTTTTTGTTTAGAGAGAGAGAGAGAGAGGTTGGATTTCCAAATTAAAAGATAGTAAAGCAAAAGGAAAAAAATAGGCAAACAAAAGCCCTCCATAAATGATACAAAAAACAGACACATCTAAGATTCCTATGTTACTCATGTAAACATGAATTCAACTTTGTGGTCCAGACTTCAGTTTACGATGAATGGCATGTTGGATGAATGATAAAAATATCAGAGAAATGCTACAACATGATGAGGGAAACACAATTTATTACGTGTTCCACTAAGTTCATCATTGCAAGTCATTAACTTCCCAATGTCCACGCTGTTTCATGAGATCCTCTAGAATTTCTTATGCTTTTCCTCAATGTCAACAGTGTGTGTTGACTATTTCAAGTATGAAAAAACTGAATCAAATTTGTATATCAAATGCAGTCTCTCGGATGCATATTACTATATAAGATGGCATGCTTCAGATAACTATGCATCAGCTACATGCTATGCAAAAGTTGCTGTACTCAAGTCCAGCCAACTATTTGAAGAGACTGAATTCAACCATATTTTTACATGACTTTAATAATGACAATAACTAAAAGTACCCAGAAAATGTCAGACATTGCTCAGGAAATATAAAATTTATTAATCGTCAAAACAATTTTTGTTTAGGAAAATGGTAGAGCAGCTACCACAATTCATTAAAATAAATTGGGAAAAAAGTCCAAATACGACAATGATTAATTTATATGTTGCAAAAATATTTCATGTTTGTTTTAAGATTTTAGGAAAGATGGAAACAATAAAAAGGCAATTCCCAGTAACAAGAGATCATCAGTTACTAATGCGACTTTTAGCCTTCTAAATGTTTAAAGGAAGAAAAATGAACTTGCAGTATTTATATATTCTGAAAGGAACAAAAGGGAAAGAGAACAACCTCAGGTAGTTCTCCTAGAATAGCTTCTTCAGCAGCAGCTTTCGCTCTTAGCATTCGGGATGGAGATGAAAGAGATGCTCCTAAGCAGGAAACTTGTATAAATCTCATAATACCACCATGTTCTTTGGCAATCTAGATAAAAGTAGAAAATGTCACTTAAAATATCAACAAAGATCAAGAAAATTCAACAGATAATGTAGATTTGATAATATCTTCCATGTATAGTGTGATAAACTGCTAATGATATGATGGCTGCTGAAACTTCAATGACAATTATAGTGGAATGCATTCTTTGAAGATGAATACTCTTTAAATATATGACGATCACCATCATTAGAAATAAATATTACAATACTTAATAACATCCTAATAGACTGCAAAACGTAGATGTTTATCAATCAACTTCAAAGTGGGCCCCATAATTTAGAGTTGTAAAACAGTGAGGGGACTTTTTCCCAAAGAGAGCATTAAGCATTATGTGACAAGAGGCGGAAAGATCGAAGAGTGTGGAACCTCCTAGGAATCTAGGATTGCAGTAGTAACTTATAATGAACCAATGCTTTTTTTTTTTTGAAGATTAACGGTATAATGAACCAATGTTAATGAACAAACACCCAGCAAAAGTTGAAGAACAGATGAAGCATTCACCGTTGCTAGTTGAACAGCCATATCACGATTCACCTCCTCAAAACTATAGTTCCTCGTGTCATACTCCCTCCCTGCAACCAAAGCCAAACCATCATGTCCTGAAACACCCCTCATAATCCTTTCTATCCTATCTAAAATTCCAACCAAAAGTCACACACCAATTAGATTAAGAACCACATTCGCCTTAGCCATAACAGCCTTGATTGAACTCTCATTCCTCGGATCATATTTCATTGGCACTACCTGAACCAATCAAGCAGCATAATGAAATTGCAAACTGAGACAGCATAACAGCATAATCATGTGAAACGAGGTAAAGATAAAAAATTTATCAGTACCTGACCCAAATCACCCATAAGTTTGAGATGCCGGGGGCAATCCTCGGATCCACGGAATGGGACAAGCACTTGAGAACCCATTTTAGCTGAATAAAAGGAAAAGCAACATAATCACCGCCATGCAAAATTCATCAAACAGGCATTCCTTCAATCACGTTTACAATCCCAACACATTTTGAATTTTTTTTAATATATATACTTGTCTAATGAAGTACACACCTTCACAAAAAATGAAATGTATACTTCAGTGAATTGAATGCACACCTTTTTACATTTCCCCTAATGGAGTACATACTCGACTAACATCCCAAATCCAAAATATACTCGAATAGAGAAATCATATATTTGATTAGGACAGTAAGAATCACCAGTGTATCAGCGCCATTCACAAAAACAACTTCCCAATACAATAAAAACATAAGATCGTAATGTCAAAGGGACTCACCGAGCTGCTGAACTACATAACGACCAAGGAACCCCGTCGCTCCAAACACAGTCGCAACGATTCCACTGCTCACACCAAATTCAGTCAGCATTTCCATTTTTCAAGGCTCAAAGAATCCATTTTTCATCAAATATAACACACACCTGACGGAGGACCTCCCGCCGGTGCCCTTGCGGACGAGATGGCCGACGCCCTTCGGCGCCAGTGTCGATCCATAGGAAGGGCTCTCGATGCCCGAATCTGAGGTAGAAAGGGGGATTGGAAAACTCTAGAAATTGAGATCCTGTAAAACCCTAGAAAGAGGGGATGAAGAGAGAGTGAGAGAGAGGAGGTACCGTGGAAGGGGCGATGATGGGTAGAGGATTTGTTTGGGGAAGGGGATGGATCGGAGGGAGGACGAGAGAGTGTGTTTGGTGGAATTTATAGATCTTTTTACAGGAAAGACATCTAAGTCCCTACAAACATGAAAAACCCATATAAGTGGTGAAAACTCACAAAAACCCAATAATCATCCCGAGCAGCTGAGGCACCGATAGAATTAGTCCCGCCTCCGACACTTTTATATTAAATTGTGCCTGCAGTCCTTATAAATAATCATAAATCATTTTCAAAAGGCCCTTAAAAGACTTTTACATTTAATTGGATAGACATTACAGTCCTTATAAACAAGTAAAAATAAAGGTCCTTGTAAAAGATGCCCCGGTTTTTACAATTAAATATAAAAATCGTATTTTTATCTTTTATAATGACCAATTTGTCTTTACAATTGTTTATAAGGATGTAATGTCTATTCAATTAAATGTAGTCTTTCAGGAACAATTTTATTTGCAGGGACTAATTTGTCTTTATGGGTTTAAGGGACTGATGTGTACACAATTTAATGTAAAAGTCTTTCAAGGTCCAGTGATAAGGACCAATGTCTACACAATTATATGTGATAGAATATTCTGGAATTCCTATTTGGGAAAATTTAACGATGATTATTAGTTTTTGTTTTCAGTGTGTTTCTAATTTTAGTAGGGATTTGATTTTTTCATGTTTTAAGGATAGTCTTTAATTCATCTTTTTATTTATTTTTATTTTTTATGGGGAATGTTTAACGTGTTTACAATGTGAATGAAAATAATAATAATAATAATAATAATAATTCTCATACCCCAATTTTAAAGACCCCAAATAGGCCCCATGAGGTGACATCAAGACATTATTTACCCATTATACATTTTTTTATTATTTCCTTATAAAGTGGTTTGCGGTTATGATTTACTGATTTTTTTGTAATTTGTTCTTCATTAAATATAAGATCAGCAACAACTCTCATTCTTCTTCGTCATCCCGTTTTTTCTTCTTCATAATTCTTCTTCTTCATATCCCGTCACCAATATTTGATGAAAGGAGGAGGTAGCTTACATATTTCCAACCCATCATCAACGGCTTCAGCTGAACCTTCAAACACAACCAAAATAGGAAAATGTTGCTTGCCTCCGAAGTTCAGCTTTAGTTGGATCATACAGAGATGGCCTACGAGAAACTTCAGCATCCAAACATTCTGAAGATAATTCCATCAAGAGGCTTCAAACATGAGTGACATGTTTACTCACCCCACATGTCCTTGCGATGTCCATCATGTGGTTCATGACCTGTAAGTATGAGGAGTTAAGAGTAGGACAAGGGCATGATTTAATGCCGTCGATCCAAGAGCATTTGACTAAAATCTTTATCAGGTCCTTCGAGAATCTGATCTTTCCTGGAAACGTCAATCAAGCTCCTACAGTTTGTGTCAAGAAGCGCACTCAACTGTAATAAAATCCCATGAATAACGATATAATGTTATTTTATTTTTTTATATATATATATATATAGATTTCCGATAATATGCGGTCGGTGCGGTCGTGCGGATTCGACGTGCGTCGTCCGATCGCGGGTCCATCGTCCAACGGTCGACGTGAATCGCACCCGACCGTCCGATGCGATGGACCCGTGATCGACGGCCCGTGAATCGCGACCGCACGACCGCTCGACCGTATAATATCACGACTCTATATATATATATATATATATATATATATATATGTTAACAGTTCATTTACATAATCATAATGATATATTTTTTTTTAGATTTGTAAATAATTTATAGGTGTTACATTTTGAAATGTAACAGTATACTACAAGCGTATTCTGTGGAAGTGTTATATTTTGTCATTTTTTTTGTTGCTGCAGAGGAGTCTACTACATTTTTCGTTGAATGAGATTCCAACCTTTGAAGCGTTGAGACTGATAGAGAGGACGGACGGAGAGCTTCCTATCTTTAAACGACAACTGTATGGGATAACCACAAAAGTGAGGTCGTTCATTGGAGACGGACAAGGTGAAGTAAATCGAAAGCAAGGTCAGATATTGTTTGTTGTATTTACATTTGTGAAAACTGTGTATTAATTAATACTGTTACATTTATAAATATAACAGTTAATTAATATTGTGGTTTGATTCGAAAAAGACACATTTAAGCAATATATAGTTTTTGTTATTTTGTTACATTTGAAATATAACAGTCTTGTAAACATGTGTATTGTTTTTTGTATTTACATTTGAAATGTAACAGTCTTGGAACGATATAATGTTATTTATGCAACACTGTTACATTATGTTACATTCGTAAATGTAACATTGAATTGCATACACATAATTATTTGTATTTGTTACATTTGTGCAACACTGTTACATTTTGTAACAGTTATAAGCATAAAAAAAAACTAGAACGTTTTTTTTGTGTTATTTAAGTAATTTTGGTGTAATTTAGATAAATTTTGGTGTAATTTTGATGAAAAATAATTTAGGTTTATTTTGTGTAAGTTAAGTAAGTTTTGGTGTAAAATTCATAAGAATTTTAAAAATTCAAATTTTGAAATAGGCAAATTTTATATATATATATTAAAATAGGCAAATTTTAAATTGGGCAAATTCAAATTAATGTTAATTAGTAATAAAGGGCATATCTGTATTTTATCATTTTTTCCATTTTCAAAAGTCAACAAGTCAATCAATAAAGTGATGACACCTCATGGGGCATGTGAATGGGGCATATGAGTTGAGGCCTGGGTATCATCACTCTAATAATAAATATGGGTATGGATACTTTCAGATCTGGTTACCATCAGTATCGAATTACACAACCTATGAATTAAACTACATAACATATAAATCGAACTATGGAGAATAATCAAAATGCATTTAAATGATCAAACTCAATGCGAGAGGGCATAATGTTTCTTATTTTGAGTAGGTATATTATACTCATTCATTCTTCATATGCTAGATTATCTATGCATTGGTGTATACAGATCAAGGAGTCATGATTAGGATATTTCAATCCGCCATCCAAACTATTATTAAGACTTGTACATATCAGTGTTTAGGAAGGTAGAATGCGATTTGCATGGATGAGATATCACATAAAGTATATGTGGTATGTGAGAGTATATGCGGTTCTATAATTTTTTATTAATAATAATATAATTTTATTATGATAATACGGTGATACCTATAATATAATGAAAAAACATAAATTAGATATATAAATGTATCTAATCATAAGTTTTTAAAAGACATAAACAATCTATAAAGTGTAAACAATGTAAACATAATCAACAGCATTATCAAACATAAATTAAATAAAAAAATAGAGTTTACATGATATTTAAATATAACAGATTAACAGGCAATTAAACATGAAACATTTGTCAGTTTTCACATTAATATATTATAAAAAAATGAACCCATGAAAAACTTTCAAGTATATATTATATAAACTATGTAAAGTATAAATCCATGTGTCACTTTCACACTATTAAAGTATTAATTAACATATTATATAAAAAAAAGAAGCCTATATGTCAAAGAGATAGTGTGTGAGACTTACATTATGTGTGTGAGAGTGTAAAAAAAAATATAAATCCATATGTGAGAGTTTAAAATAAGATGATAGATTGTGTGAGAGAGAGAAAGAGAGAATCGAGAGATAGAGAGATAGACTACAGTGCAGATTTGAAGATGATGAAGACGAAGTGAAAGAAGAACCGCTAGAAGTGGTGCTGCGGTGAAGGTCGAAGGAGGAGAAGATTGTTGCGGTGGGGGTTGGTGGTCGAAGGGGAGGAGCAGGTCAATTTTGTTAGGGTCGGGGCTGTTTCAAAAAAGAAGAAGACCCCCTATTTTTTTTGTTTTTTGTTTAAATTTTTGAATTGATGCGCCTGCTTAAGTCTACGCATATCGCACGTCGACCCGCTTATGCGGGCCTTGTCCGCATATGAACACTTTTCGATCTATGCGGTTCGATAGACATACCGAACCGCTTGCACAGACCGCATATGAGAACACTGATATATATCATACCACCACCATCACTAGACTTTTAAAATAGCTGATTCGCTTATGAGAAATAGAGAAAAATTCAAATAACTCTTTATAAATTGCTTGAAATCCATATGGACTTTTCATTAAATTTATATAACCATTTGAAAACATATATTTTTCAAATAGCCCCCTGAGTTAAATATCAATTAACAAATGAAAAATATTTTACGAATATTCTTGATTGATTATTTAAGTTGTTATTAATGATCGCAAGTACACGAATCGTTACAGAAGTATAGATCTAGCAAATACAGGTCGAACCCACATAGAATTGTTTAAATTAAATTATTAATTGATTCAACTAATTGAACTAGAAAGAAAGATTGATGAGTTTTTTTTTTTGTTTTTTAAAAGAGAATATTAATATAAAAAGATAACTAGAGTCTTAGAATCCACCATGCAATACCAATTTAGGGATTATATTCAAATACGAAACTCCATCATATAATTCAAATTCATTCAATATTGACGTTAATCAAATATCAATAAAAAATATATATTTAAAATCATATTATTTCATAAAATCGGATTTAAAATCAAAACAATCATCTCAATATTCATACATTAGGAAGAGAATAAGATATCAAAAGATTAAATCAAAGCATACCCTATCAAACCCTAAGCCACCGTTTGGATACAGAAAATTTTTGAATATTTATTTATCCGAGCATAAGTGAGTATAAATAATGATAAAGTGATTTTGTGTTTGGTTGTGTTTTGAATTATTCTCATTGGGAATCGTACGAATAAATGTTTTGTTGTTTGTGTAAAATGTAATAAAGTATGGATAAAGATTTATAAAAGTTAAAAAAGTAATGATAGTTGATTTGACAGTGGACCCACTTATTCTTTGAGTGAAATAACCTATGATAAATTTTATTATAGGGGTTGATTGAAATCCATATACCATTTTATACCAGTTTATTCTGACACACTTTATCTGGGTTTATCCGGGCTTTCCAAACGACTTTATAATTTTATCCAGGGTTATCCGGGGTTTATCCGGCATCCAAACGGCTAAATGAGAAATTCTTGAAGATGAATTTTTATTAAAAAACTTGATTTATGAAAACCCAATATAATGATCCATCTCCCTTCCCTTTATAAAATCTACCAACTCAATATTCAACTTGTTAAAAAGAGTATAAAATATAAAATAAACTCAATCAAAACATATTTTATCAAATCAAATGCAAGAGATTTTTTAAGAAGGTAATAAAAAATTCACATAAAAGGTTTTAAAAGAGAATTGAATGAGAGATTGATACTCAATAAAGCAAACAATATGAAGAATTCAGATATAAATATAAAATACTAAACTAACATTGCATGGTTTCATCTTCAACCCTAGGTGAAGATTTAGCTAGGCATGATCAAACGAAATAAAAGAAAAATAAAATAAACCATATTATAAAAAATTTTGAAAAGTAAAAAAACACAAAAACTAATATAAAAATTTAGATCTAATAGAATACAAGAATATGAAAAGAAAAACAAAAAGAAAACTCTTGAATCTTTCTCCTTTTGTTGTCTCTTTGCCTCCTTGTTTTATTTCATATGCGATTCTTTTATAGCATCTGGCCTTGAATCTCAACCATTGATTTGCAATGATCAAGATTGACCATCAACCTTCCTTATATGCTTGACAAATTTAACAGGTAAAAGCTTCATTCTCGTCATTGATTTTCTGCAGAATCTTCGGATGAATATTTGAGCCCTAATATGGTGGAATTGAAAAATATTTATGAAATATTAATTTGTAGATCTTAAAAATATCTTTCCCACGCCATATCTTGGGCTAAAATATGATACTTGAGAAAAAAGTTATGGTTAAAACAGTGAGACAGTTTCAACATTGATTCGAAGAATATTTGATTGGATTTTGATTTTTTGATTCTCTCTTCACCAAATCTTTTTCTACCATAATTTTGGATATTCTAGAATACTCTTCATATCTTTAAATGCTTTATAAAATATCTTGCATTGATAATCATCATTTATCTCAATTACCTGTAATAACATATAAATTCTGAATATTAATCATTATTACACGTAAAATTAGGAAATAGAAAACTAAATTAAGGGGCTTAAATGTGCAAATAACATATTTATTTGGTTAACCTTGACTGAAAACACAATATATAAAAAATTTCTACAATGGGTTAGAAATGCAAAATACCCCTTTATCAATGACGATTTTACACATTCAAACATATTATAATATCCTATTCAGATGGGGTTTTAGAATACTGTATTTACAAATCAGGGTTAACAAACATAATATTTCTAATAAGTCAACATAAATTTAATTCAGGGACTATTTGAATTTTTAGATGTGTGTTTTCGCGGGTTATATGGAATTCAAGAATAGTCAGGGGGTCATATGGAATGCCAGCAATGTACAGGGGGTTTATGGATTTTCCCTATATATATAAATATCCGGCAAATCTTTTGGCCCTCTCTCGACTCTCTCTCTCTCTCCGGAAAATCTTCGGGGAGCCGCGGACCCCCCGTTAATCGAGAAGAAGAAATATGAAGAAGAAAAAGAAGGCGGCTAGCGGCAATCCGAATCCAGTGAGTTTTATTTATTTATTTATATATGTTGTTGTTCTTCTCATCTTTTCTGATTTCACCTTTTACTTTTTATCTTCTGGTTTGCCCTCCCTTCTCTATGTATACTCCTTATTTTTTTTTAACTCTTTAGTTTTTTTTGTTTGTTAACTTTTTAGTTATTTTTTTGTTGATGTTAATTTTTTCATCTTTTTTCTGATCATACATAATTTCACTTGGTATCTTCAATAGAATTCATATATTTTTTACAGGGTTAAAAGGGCTTCGTTGGATCTGTTTTGTTAAAAATCATAATAATTTAATTAAACTTTTACCCAAATCAAAAGAAACTAAAACCTTTACCCAAACTTCCAAAGGTTATTTTTTTCCCTTCAACTCTACATTTTTTTAGAAGATTTGAATAAAAACAAAGTGATGGTTGGAGATCATATCAAATGAAGCTTTTATTCAAATTTTTGGTGAAATTTAGGTATACTTAAACCTCTACTTAATTTCATTAACAATCTGAGTAAAAGTTTCTTTTGGTATGATATCTCCAACCATTTACTCAAAACATTTAAAAAGATTCCTATCTTCTCCCAATTATTCACTGATTTGGCCTGAAAAATAGCTGTTGGAAAATTTTGGGTAAAGTTTCGGTCCCCCTTGATCTGGGCAAATTTTTTATTCTCCCTTCATTTGGTATGGGTTTGGAGGATTTTGTGGGATTTTTACTTACATTTAAATTTGAAATGGGCATTGGTCTAGGATTGGAGATATGCTCTAATAGTATGTAAATGCTGGTTTATTACTCAAAGTATTGTTGAAAAAAATACTTGTATTGTATGGTCAAATTACATGGCCGAATTTTCTAGCAATATTGTAGATGACTGTTTACATGTCAACCAGGGTGGAATTAGGTCAGATTCAATGGCTAAGAGGGAAAGCACTCGACATTCTCTAAAGGAGGACATGAAGCAGATTGAGAGAGAGATCCTCTCACTTTTGAATCATCAAGGGTTGGATGACTTGGATAACGTAAGGGACACTATTTCTTTTCTTCTTTTATGGTTGGTTAATTCACATGCATGCTTCAATGATTAATTTTGTTGCTCTATGTTTCTTTTTCTTTTTGCTTCTTGTTCTTGACTGCAATGCAACAATTCATTGGGTAGAGAGGTTTTTTATGAAGAGTTATAGAAAACATCCTACATTGAGCAATTAGAGCTGCACTACTCCAGGCATTTGACTTGTGATCTCTGTATTTAACTAAAAAATGTAGTAAGATGAGGACAATTTCAAGCAATTTAGCATTTCTGATTGAACTAATACCAATATTGGGCCAGTCTATAGTGGAAGAGGAAATTTTAAGAGTGTGAGGAAGTTTGGGTAGAGGACTGGATCATAGAAATCAATTAGATCTGGATGGACGGTTTGTGTGTGTGTGTTTTCTAATAATGGTCACCATGTAAGATGGAATCCCTGGCACTGGGTGGGGCATTTCATAGCCCATAACTTATCAAGGATTAAACATGTTCGTCCATGAATTACATCAATTTACATACCGTGAATTAGAATGTGTGAAAACTACCTATGTATCGTATACATACACATTGCTTTCCTGATTCATGAAGGGACTCGCACCATTTGATTACCCATTTTCATAATACGCAGCAATCTCATTTAGAAATATAGTTGTGGGAGCTATCAATAATAACATAATTGTGAAGTTGAACTACTTATCATAAATGGATTTGTGGTTCTTGACCTTACTTCACCTAAATATTGTTTATACAAAAGATTACAACACATTTTTCCGTAGGTATTATGTTTTGATTGGAATGGGGATACCATTTTTCTTGTTATCGTTTATGGTTTACAACCATAAAAATGTGGATTCTATCCAGCAAGAAACAATGAAGATAAAGCAACATCATGCAAAAGTAGTTTCCCGATAGTAGGTTAGTCATCTATAAATGTAACGTTCTCATCTCAAAGTCACTTAGAAACCTCACCCATAATAAATATGCATAGAGGGCACCATTTTTTTAATAATTAAAATCGCTTACAAAAAGAGGCATGAACAATTAGAAAATTCATTGTTCTTGACTCCCATCACCTAAATATTATTTGAAAGATCACAAAAAACATTTGGTAGACTTTTTGTCTTGTTTGGAATGGGAATAGAATTTGTCATGTTTTGTTAAGGTTTACTATAATAAAATTAATTTGTTTGCATTTGATGAATGTTATGACTTGGTTTGAGTAGGGATCATTTCTGTATTTTGTTATTGATTACCATTGCAATAAATGTGGATACCATAGTCAGTGAAATTATTTGTTAACTCTAAAGAACACCTGTCATGGCCTGGCTGATGATCATGTGAGTGCTATTATTTTCTTCTTTTGTAGTTGCTTTTTCATATGCATATTTCAATGGTCTGTTTGGTTGCTCATGATTTGATCTTTTCTTTTTCCTTTTTGTTCAGGAACAGAATTCTAAGGTATCAGGTGCACCACTATCAGGTGCACCAATATCACATGATAGTGAAGAAAGTATGTCTCCATGTGAGGTAAACCCATCTTTAATTGAACTTTTGGATTTTATCCAACTATCTTCTTGACTATATTACGAAACACCCATGTTCCTATATTGAGCTCATAGTGAGAGCTATTCTTTGGAAGATAAACCCATCTTTACATACACTTATGGTTTTTGTCCATCTATCTTCTTGATTGGATTATGAAACACCCATGTTCCTGCATTGAGCACATAATCTATCTATATAACTACATTAATAGCATTGAGTGTTTTTCAACTTTGTTCCTAACGCTTTTGTATGTTTATATTCTTACAAATTTATTAAAATTCATTATTATCGTAAACCATTATTTCTTCTTCTAATCTTGTCTTAAGATTATAAATAGATAATATGTTTTATAATTTATTTTATATACAATCAGGTTCTCTAACAATTTAATTAAAATTAATTAAATAACATGGAATTTTTTTTTACATTAAATAAAAAATATAATTTATGGTGTCATAAAATACATTGTCGAATATCATAATTTATATAGAAGATTACAAATTAATATTAACAAACTATGTGAAAGTTATATCTATCTATCTATTATACTAACCACTAAGCATTGGTTCAACTTCAACTCTGTCATGCTTTAAGCACTTTTGGATGTTATTTGTTTAGTCATTTTTGCATCTCAACCGTTCAACTGATCCTCATAATAAGATTTTTGGTTTTGTTTTTATAATTTATGTTTTGGGTTTTTTTTTTGTGGAGATTGAGGTTGTTTAGGATTGGATGATATCACTTTTTATTTATTTATTTATTTTAATCTCTTATTTTTGGAATCACTTCACCAAAGGAGCAAAGCTAGCAAACTCAGTCTCCTATGGTAGCTAGAAATTTCCGCTAGTGGATTTCCGAGAAGGGGTTGATTGAGATGCCACTGTCAAACACAAGTTTACTTGGAGCAACTTGAGAGATAGGCTGACATTGTCTAAAGTAGCGTTTGGAAATGCTTTTGAATGCGCTTTTGTTTTTATAAAAAGTGAAAAGCACAAACGTGTTTCCAAATGCCTCCCAAAAAATAAATTTAATTAAAACTTACAACTTTTTGTAAAAAAAAGTATGCTTTTTAAAAAGCTGAGAAAGTGAGATCCTTAAGAATCAAGTTTATTTAAGCTACCTTATTCAAAATCATACTTTTCAACGCGTTTCCAAACGCAGCCTAAGTTAGATAAATGTTTGGTGGAAGCAAACAGGGATGACCTCTTCCTATGTTCTCGGTTGCAAGGATTGGTGCTCTTGCTCAGATCACCTCTCTATCCTCCTCACCATAAATTCCACCTTCGGTCATCCTAAACATTTCAAATTCAAAAATTGGTGGCTCTAGGAGGATGGGTTTTACAAGGTGGTGGAAGGATGGTGGTCTTCGGTGTAGGAGGAAGGCAAAGGTGCAAGGAAGATGCCCGTCAAGCTCAAGTATCTCAAAAGAAGGCTGATCAAATGGAATAAGGAAGCTATTGTTGCTCGTCACGCAAGGAAACTTCGTGAGAGGAAATTATTATCATATGGGACAAGGTGGAAGAAGAGAGATTTCTTTTGATTTCGGAAATTGAAGAAAAGAAAGAGAGCTAAGTGGCGCTCATGGTAATCCTTCAACAAGAGGAGGCTTGGCGGCAAAGTTGATGGAGGTTTGGCTTAAAGCCGGTGATGGCGACACAAAGTTCTTCCATAGAACTGTGAGCTCAAGAAGACAAAACCATATCTCTTCAATTATTTGCAATGGTGAAAGAATTGAGAAGATGGAAGAAATAGAAGAGAACATAGTGCACCATTTCAAGTCCTTCTGGAAAGAAAGGTTGTGGCTTCCAACTTGGCATGATGATGACCTGCCTCATTGCCAAATAATCTGCTATAGTGGTTCTCATTTATGCACATACAACAGCCGTGACACCAATTTGTTGTGTGCAACTTTGCATATTAATCTCCTCTGTCAATGTGCCTTTAACTTGCATGGTCTTCGGCAGATTGAAGTTTCAAAGAAGCTTGCATTAGAGTGTATATATCATTACAGTTGCAACATTTCTGAACTGGCACAAGATTTTCTTTTTTATGTGCATACTATATTTCCATGAAATTCTATGGATTTGTTCTTGTATAATTCCTTAGATACATGGGACATCTTTCTTTTGCCTATTTAATTCTAGAATGTGGCAACATCCATATGGTGCATTTGGCATATTTGCTTGCATAATAATGTTTCTTAGTTTTAATTTTGCAGCTTATAGAGGATCTCACACAGGAAAATTTTTCGTTGCAACGAGCTCTTGAGGCATCCTGTGCATTAGCAGAATCATTGGCTGCAGAATATTCATCTCTTACAGAAAGATTCATCCAACAGGTGTGTTCTTCAGCCAAACTAGATAACGTCGGGAGTTAATTAACAGAAAAATCTTTTTGTTGGCCATTTGCATGCTAAACATATTGATGTTTCAAGTATTTTCTTGTGCAATTTTGAGTCTTGGAACATTTTCTTCTAAAAACGTGAATTGGTGATAATTGAGTCGAAATTTTGTAGACAGAGACAAGACAGTTTTTTTTTTCCATGATGGACTTGAGTTATAGGGTGCAGATGTTAAATTTTATACTCTTCATATTGGCAGGGTGCTGGATACTCTTTTTAGCAAGTGCTCCACTTAGAGGTTTTTATTACAGCCTTACCTCTAAACTTAGGCCTTGGTTTTGGTCATAGTCACGTGTCTTATTTAAAGCGGCTTTAATCACTTTTTCCCTTTTTATAAATGTTACATTGTTCGTGCTCTCTTTCTGAGTTGCTGGCAATTTGAAACTCTTCCTGACATTCTGAAGATTATTATGACACTTATATTTTTCTACTTTAATTGCATTTTGAAACTTCTTAAAAATGCTCTTCTACCTTCCTTTTTAAACCGTGAAGAAAATAGTTGGTGTAGCCTTGTAGTATATTTTAGGTTGGGAACATATTATTGTTGTGTTATGTTATTCCAGTTTTTTCCCAGATCTGAATGGTTAATGAAATATTTGCTTGATTTTGACCTTTTGTCAGGAAATAGTTGTCAACCAATTGAAATCTAGCATGGAACAATTGCAGGAGGAAATCAGGCTTCAGCTGGTTAGTATTTCTCTTTTTCTCTGCTCAGCATAGGAAGATTTAAAATTTTATATCGTATTTCTTTTGTTTAGTATGAAATATTGTTACTTACCCGTCAATTTTAGATCACTGTTAGTCGTACTGCCTGTAAAACATGAGGTTCATCCCAACATGAGGAACTTGACGCTCTGTTTGAAGTTGAGCAGAGAAAGGTCGTTGTTCTTCAAACGGATGGAGACAAGGCGCTCGGTTCCGATGGCTTCACACTGAGGTTTTTCCAAGTTTTTTGGGGAATGTTGTCAGGACTGATTTGGTGGAAATAATGAATGAGTTTTACGAGTGTCCCCAAGGATGTGCCTGTCTTGATGCTACATTCATTGCACCGATTCCGAAAAAGAGCGGAGCAGAAACCATAGGAGATTATCATCCTATAAGTCTTCTAAATGGAGCGTGTAAGATCATTGCAAAAATCTTGGCGAACCGGCTCCGGAAAGTGATAAAGGACTTGGTGGACTTAAGCCAATGAGCTTCCATCAAGGTAGATCGCCCCTTGATGGCTTCAGTATTTCACAAGAGTTTATCTGGGGCACGAAAGGGGAAGAGGAAGTGGTTCATTTGCAAGCTTGACTTCGAAAAGTCTTATGATTTTGTCTTTTGGGAGTCTTGGGACTTCAACATTAATCTGATTAGGAGAAATCTCCCAATCAAATAAAATTACAACATTAACTCCTCCCAAACCATGAAGGACCCATGATAAATGTAGGATTTTCCTCTTGAAGAATCATCTTCACCCAATCTCTAAACGTAGATGAAATTAACGCCCAAGTATTCTCCACATATACTTCCGAGTTAACCATAAACACCAACATACTGCTTGAGGAATTAGCCATTGAAATTTAGCCCCGTTGCTACGGTCTCCTTATCTTCTTCTATTTCATAACCACTTCCACACATTGTCTGTCTTGAAAGTCACAATGAGAACTGATAGCCGGCCCCACCACTTCCCAAATCTTCGTGACGAATGGGTATTGAAGGAATAAGTGCTCTCTATCTTCATCCACCACCCCACAAAATGTGCATGCACCATCTTGATGAATTTGTTCATTGTTTTTTACCCTACTTATGTGTTTGGCTTTCAACCCAGAAAAGAAATGCCTCCGTTGAGGGTTATTTCTTTCTTTTGTTTTGTTTTGTTTTTGTTTTTTTTTGTTACTTGTATGCATGCTTCAATGGTTTCTTTGGTTGCTCATAATTTCATTTTCTGTCTTTCTTTCTTTGTATTGAATTGGATGGCCCATTTATATATTTAATTATTTACTTAAACAAACACCTGTCAATGCCTGAATGATGATGTCAGTGCTATTATTTCTTCTTTTGTAGTTGCTAATTCATATGCGTGTTTTAGTGGTTCGTTTGGTTGCTCAAGATTTCATTTTTCTTTCTTTCTTTCTTTTTTCCCTTCTTGTTCAGGAATACAAGGCTAATTTATTCGATGATAATGGTGCATATTCTCCATGTTACACGGGAAGTGTGACTCCCTCTTGTGCGGTAAACCCATCTTTATATGCACTTCTAATTGTTTGTCTACCTTACTATCTCCTTGACTTTATTATGGAACAGCCATGTTCCTAAGGTAGCATTTGGAAACTGGTTAGTAGAATCAGTTAGATCGAGATGGAGGGTTTATGAACATTGATTTCGTGTCTATGTTGTGATAAATGGTTTCCATCTGAAAGGAGTCCTTGAAATGTTGAGCATATCATGGCGTGATAAATATGTCCATCTATGAATGGCATTATACACCATGAATTGGGATATGTGAGAACAACCTGTCCGATATGTGTTTTTCCATCCTTTTTCTATTTGATCGCCTTATGTGATGCACTATATTATAATCATTTGCATTCTCCTATTGAAATATACTTGTGGGAGATATTAAAGATTACAAAGTTGAAAATGCATCTTCTTTTCATAAGTAGATTCACTGTCCTTAATTGATTTTTGATGAAGGAAAGGAAAATAGAGAAAGGACAGAGGAAAAGAAGAAGAGCTAGTAAATATCACAATATGGCAATAAACGTTTGGTAAATGTATAGGAGTAAATGATGCTCACGAATAAAAAATGTAGACAAGAGATCTCCCAAAAGCGATGAAAATAAGAATAGTTAAGAAGAGGAAGGGTGATATAGCATCCCCCTACCAAAAGGATGCATTGAAATTTGACAAAAAAAGACCCATTTCACCTCAAATGTCCCCTCAACACAGGACATGCGTTAATTCTCTTGATAAGTGTGTACACCCAAGCTCAAACATATGCCTTGATTGCCTCCCAAATGTTTTCAACGTTGATTCTTTTGTTTGGAAAATTGCCCCCCCCCCCCCCCCTCAAACAATGTATTGACAAGGATCAATCTTGGCTCTTTGCTTCAATCACCTTTTCTTGATTTCTAAAGAAGTATCACATCTCATCGGCCGTATTCAATTGTTATAGTAGCAACCAAAGGGTGATCAAAAGTCTCCTCCTCACGACCACAAAACTCGCCAGCTACATTCCCATTGTTCACCAACACATTTCTATGAGGAGTTTATTAAGAGTTAGCAACCACATGAAGCAACCTGCTTTCAAGGGTGTGAAGGACACCCAAATTTGTTGTGCAAACTGTGCGAAAGGGGTCTCTTAAGTATTCCAATTGAGCCTCTTCTAGAATGATTTGGTGGAGTAACCATTGTTGGGAGAAGGCCTCTACATAAGTGTATCTTCTTCCTCCAATAAAGTAACTTCTTATAGGGAAGCAAGAAAGGGTGTGATTTCTTCGACCTCTTAAATCATTAAGTTTTTTTTTTGGGAATCAGGGGCACCACATGATGGAATTATTACTGCAAGACGGAAGTGAAGGAATCACATGTCACATCTTCCCTGTTTGTTGCCACCAGGAGATGGTTTGGGAAGAGGACCTGAGGCCTCTCCATTAAGCTACCGATCCTGGCCTTGAACAATATCTGGAGTCGTTTCATAAATGATATTCTTTCATTTTTTTTCTCTTTGTTTATATATTTTTAATGAAAATTGGAGTAAACAAATTATAAATGTTGCTCCTTGAACAAGGAGATGAGGAATCTCTGATGTGAAAAAAAAAAAACCAAGAATAAAAAAAGCTCAAGGCCATCACAAAGATGCCCCAAAAATATTGATATTAAAACCCTTTGTCATTGTTCCTGTGATACTGGATGACAATACCTCTCCAAGAAGACAATGACCCAAGAAGATAATGGATGACAATACCTCTCCAAGAGGGCAATGACCCAAGAACGAAACACAACCGTAATTGCCGCCCAACTGTTATCTGTATAAGACTTTTTCTTCGAAAGATGCATTTATCTTGTGGGAGGGGAGATTAGGAATTGGAATTTTGCTTTGTTTTTGTGTTCCCTGTATTTGGAAGCATTCTTACATATCTTCGAGTTTTTTAAATCACATCGAGAACTAAGGGCTGACCCCACATTGGGACACATTTGGGTGCTGTGTGAGTAACCATCAATTAGATGATTTCTTATTCATCTCCTTTTGATGTTTTGGAATACAATGCTTGGGTGTTGAGGATTGTGGTGTGTAGTCTCCATTTCTTGCAGACTGTCTTTAATGAAGTGATAAAGTGAACTCATCTTTATGCACACTTGCAGCTATCTGCATATTTTTCTATTTTGGTGACTATTACTGAAACATCTGTATGCATACATTAATCACGTGATTGGAGTTCCTCCAAGCTTTTGTGTTGTGATCTATCATCTGTGTTTGGAGTCAAAATGTCCTTGAAAGGAGGGGACATTTTCAAGTAAATTTAGCCTTATCGAATTGAACTTACCATCTGCAATATCTATCTAGAGTGGAAAAAGAGGATATTTTGGGATCTCGTGATAGAATCAACATGATTGGGTTGGATTAATTCAAAAGAGGGTTTAGAAACTTTGGTCTTAGAAAACTTTTAGTTCATTTTTGTGTATGCTTTCTGATACATCGTTGTTATGTAAGTAGATCCATTGACATCAGTTCAAGCATCCACGTCTATGAATTTCTTCATTCTCTATACAGTGGATTTTAATGTGTACACAGCACAAGTGATCTATACTTTTGCATTCTTTTTCTGATATAAAAAGGGTCAGCTTTATTTGAATGTCTTATGTAATACACTGCATTTTTGTGCTTATTTTTATTTTCTCTGTACTCTGTTGCATTCTACGGAAATATATTTGTTGGGGCTTTCAACATGGATCCACTTATCATAATGTTGTTTTTACTCACATGCTTGCTTCAATGGTTTCTTTGGCTGCTGATGATTTCATCTGTTTTTTGGGAATGCAATGCGTAGCTTTCGATCATGGACCCATTGGATGATGATTTGCAAGATCCCAATGAAGGAGCTTTTGTTGGTGAAGCGGTATAGTATACTCATTGATACACTGACTTGTGGTTTTTCTTTCTATCTCCTTATCTTTATTTGTGAAACATCTCTAGTCATTGATCATGTGATTTGATTTATTCCTGGCATTCGAGATGTCATCTGTGTGTTGGAATCTAAACTAAAGAAGGTGATGCTAATTTAACAATACTAAACCTTTTGAATTGAACCTGTACCAACTGCAGTGCTCGTCTTGAGTTGAATCTTGTAGAAGATGGTGATAGGGTGGGGAGGCAGATAGTAGAATTAATTGTATTGGGTTGAATTAGTGGAGAAGGGGGTTTACCGACACTGTTTTTAACATTTTTAAGTTCATGTTTTTTTTATGTATTCTGATACATTGCTTCCATGTAAGTGGAGTCATCAATGTTAGTTTGAGCATTGTCCATTTCTTATGGAGTCATACGTTGCATTCCTTTCATGATATACAAGGGGGCCTCGTCTATATGATTAACTTATTTTACACTATATTTATTTCTTCTTTGGTATTCTCCTATGTAAATAATATTGTGGAAGTTATCTGTAGTCAAACTGCAGGGTGGATTTGCTTGTGGGGAGAGATATTACCACCACCTAAGCTGTTTTAGGCACCACCTCTTCAACTAATCGGAGGCATTGAAACACTTCAAAGGTATAATGATTAAGAGCACCACCTTCTATCTGTCATCCTTTTTCTCTTCCCGCGTTAGACACATGTATTTTCTATGTATTTATATAACCTAGACAATCAAGATGTCTAGGTTAACATATATGAAAACCGTAGGT
>CM060875.1:29972026-30097026 GCA_030737845.1 Acorus calamus
TCTGGTTTGGATTAGACACATCGAGTGTCTATGTCATTAAAGATTCTAAACAATAATCTTGTTTAGGTGAATAAAAAATCAATCAAAAGGTTCTGGAATGGGTTAAACACACAGGTGTGGAAACATATGAGCGACGAAGATCGGAGAGCGGGATTTTCATTTTCCTCATGGGGTATCGGGAAGGATGGGTTAGACATATGTAGTGTCTAAGTTTTTAAATTTTCTAGACATTGCTGCTGTCTATGAAAACAGAAAAATCGACTCATAGTTTCTGGGATGGGTTAGACATATGCAGTGTCTAAGTTTTTAAATGTCCTAGACAATACACATGTCGATGAGAACAGAAAAGTCCTCCATTTAGTTCTGAAAATGGGTTAAACACATGGGATGTCTATTGTTGTGACTTAAATAAACATTCATTTCAACACATCGATGAAAAAACAAAATGATAGTCAATGAGAAGCTTATTATTTTCTGGACCACCAGGAAATGGACCCTTCATACTACCCGTGCGTGAATCTGGTGTTCGCATGCTTTAGCACCTCGAAAAGCAGATCCTCTGTTTCTCATCGGCGGTGAGTAGGTGGTGAAATGAGTTAATACATGCGGTGTCTACATATTTGTATTTCTTATACAATGTCACAGTCAATGGAAACAGAAAATAAAATCTGTAGGTTCTAGAATGAATTAGACACGTAGGGTGTCTACATATTTGTATTTCCTAGACAGTGGCCCAGTCAATGGAAACATGAAAAAAAGCCTGTCGGTTCTGAAAGAAGTTAGACATGTGGGGTGTCTACATATTTGTATTTTTTTAGACAATTTCTCAGTCGATGAAAATAGAAAAAATGAACATGTAGGTTCTGGAAGGAGTTAGACATGTGAGGTGTCTACATATATGTAATATATAGACAAAGTCTTGGTCGATGGAAACAAAAGAACCTATAGATTCTGGAACAGTCTTCCATATGGCATCATCTATTAATCCGCCTAAAACTCAAGACGACGTTCAGGGAACACCCGTGCGCCTCCATCGACCGCATGAGGCCTTTCGCGTCGTCGAACCTCCCCACCTCGTAGAACCCTTTATCACCAACATGAATGTGATCATGTTAGGGCAGTCTCTAGAGAGATACCGATGGTGGGAGGAGTTGATTAGAGGAGGGAAAGGTAGGGTTAGGTGGCAGAGGTGGAGAGGAGGTAGTGGGAGGTGGTGGAGAGGTGGCAGAGGAGATGATATGAATTAAAGCAAAGAGAAGAGTGTGATATGTTCAAAAACCAATAGGTGGTGAGACTAGTGTTTTTGTTGAGGGATATATATAGGGTAGTGGGTATGTGAGAAAACCAAATGTGTAGGGTGTGAGTTTAATAAGATGGTGCCCTTGAAACATAAGGTGGTGGAAATATCCGCCCCCTTTGCTTGTACAAGAGATTCACTGTTCCTGACTCTAACTCACTTAATTGTTATTTGAACAAAAAGATCATAAAAATGTTTTGGTAAAAGTTATATTCTGGTTGTCAAGGTTTATCACCGTACAAGAACATTAACTTGCTTATTTTGCAGTTTTTTTGTGTGCGCGTATGTTCAATATTGCATGATTGGTCTATCTTTCTTTCGGACAGGCTTTCCATCTGATAGTGTCGTTTCTGCAGGTGTCTTTTTTCAAAAAAAAATTGCGTCAGCAGGCTCAGTTGGAGGGATCCGATTATCTTAAGGCAAGTGTGAGAACATCTTCCCTTTGAAACAATGGTGAATGGTTTGGCCCCCGAAGGAGAGGTGGGGTTGGGGTTGTGAATAAATGAATATCATCTAGAGGAAACCATCCTAAAATTAGTGATTTTGAGAAAATGTAGGAGTTTCTTTCATCTTCCACATATTTACCGTTTTATTACTAAAATTGGTGGACAACTTCCTCTCATCACCAAAAAAACTGCTTCCTCTCTCAGCCAACACATAGAATTCCCTTCCTTGAGATGTTTACACAGTCGTGTCCAAGCTCGCAGACAACTTATTATGTCTTCCCAAAATTTTCCCACATAAGATCTGCTGCTGCCGTAAAAAAATGATGGTTTCCTGGTTTTTTGTTTTTTTGGATAAAATGTTAGGCATGCGCCTTTGTATTAGATAAAAAGAATAATGCCCAATTACAAAGCAAAAAAAAGTAAAGGATGATCTGTCAGTTTTATAAAAAAATCGACAGTTTCCAGGTTTAACAACAATTTCGAGCAGACAGCCAAAAGGATCATCTGAGAGAATTTTGCTCTTATGCTTCAGTCATCTTTTCTTATGCTCTTGCAATCTGCCACATGTAATATATGGAGGAAAAGCTCCCTCTTAAAACCCAAGTCACTCCCATTTTGCTCCTTATTCCAACCAGGATATGTTTTAGTGGTTTCTGTTATTGTCCAGAGTAGTAGAAGTGTACTGATTTGACGAATCTGTTCTGTTCTTGGAATGATCGAGGCTAGAGTTGGACTATGTCCTTAAGACTATATTCGCCCCGCAGAGGTGCTCACGGATCAGGCGACCGTTTCCCAGAATACAACGATCGGACTCCCCACAGTAGCAGCACTTCAAACCGAAGGGACAGCGAATTAACTGTGTTTTTCTCCAACTCTCTCTGACTGGAATGCTTTGAGACTCAAATGCAAACTTTTAGGGACTGAATCCTATTATTGTGAATGATTGGATGATCTAAAATGCAGAGACTGGGTGGAATTTATAGGGTAGAAAATCGGTTGAAGAGGCTCTTGGAACCCCTCCATTCAAATATCGAACGGCTAGATCTTAACCGTTCATCCAACGGCCCACATCGAATATGCGGTTTCGTTCGATCGACGACCCAGATTTCGTTTGATCAAAATGATCTCCACCGTCCGATCTGACAAAAGGTCTAAAAAGAAAAGGCTCCAGCTCCTAGCGACGATGCAAAGTGCGCCCTAAAACGCCCCACGCGCGCGCGACACGCGCCACGTGTGGTGGTGCTACGCACCACCCCGCATGGAAAGGTCCACCATAGGGTGTCTACCAAAAGCAATTCAATAGAGTACAAAGAGCCCACCTTATAAATCCTCAATACTTTTTTTATTTAACCGATATGGAACTATAGCTTTTCTTTCTTCTCCAACCACCAACCACTTTCATCATATTATTGGGAGAACTTTGGATTCAATTTTCTCATTCACCTAAAATTGGTTTTGAGAATGTAAATATACTACATTCATTTACTCAACGAGAGGAACGCAATCCAATGAGTTTCCATTAAACATAATTAGTAGAACCCAAACTCATTTTAACCACAAAACATGCTCAAAACCCAAGTTTTTCTAACAGTTTGATCTTCCTGGTGACAGATCACACATCGAGTACTTTCATCTGGGATCCTTTTATGATCTATAAACTCATATAAGGTCTTTGTTTAGATGAATCAGCCATATAAAAGCTTGCACTTTGCACCTCCTCCTGTATTTGTAATTTTACTTCATTTTGTTATAGTGCATTTCCCTCACCTGCTGCTTTTCTGGAGATTATCCTAGTAAACTCCCACCTTCATTAGTAAAGCTTGCAGTTTGAGTGGAGCTTTGACGCCCCAAATTTTTCTGGATCTTGCAGTGGTTTGGTCTACTATTCAAACTCTTCCATAAGAATCACAACAAGATTTCACGGAAAAGCTTATCTATTTCTCAGGATTCCAGATCATCTCTTCTTCTCTGTTGATGTTCACCAGGATTTCTTGTAATTTTTTGTAGCTGCTCCTGTTAGTCATTGATTTGTTGATCTGTAAATTTCTTTCTCATGGACGGAGGTCATGTAGAACCTACTGCTTTCCTCTGCATGAAGTTGCTGATGCGTCCCTCAAACTCTGAATGGCCTAGGGAACTGTCTACACAGTATCTCCTCCCCCGCCTATATATCCTTCAAGAATCTGATGTGCCTTTCCATTTTCCCAAACTTTATTAGAGTTGACATGTAGTATTGGAGCCATTGTAGGACTTTGATTTAGATTTAGGATGAATCAAATCATGTGCTATTAATCTGATCTGCCCAATTACTTTTCGGATGGCATGTTTTTTTTATATAGATAGCCACTGATTTATTTGGATAAGATTCTAGATCTGAAAGATAAGAATTGATCTGCCCAATTACTTTTCGGATGACATGTTTTTTTGTTATATAAATAGCCACTGATTAATGTATTTCTTCAAATTATATGTATCTAGAATTTACATCAAGAGAGTTAAAGCATGTACCAGATATATTTGTAAATATTAATTGCTTTCTTGATGTTATCTAACTTTGTTTAATGTCATGCCTTCGATGTAATTGATATAGGGTTTCTGTCTCATGTTATATCTAGAGGATGAAGATGGGTAAACATGGAATTATACAAATAAAATGCTGGATGGGTTATTTGTGTGCTGGTTTCTCTTGAAAGTCCATAAAGGGTTTTTGATGGGTTCTTGATGGTGATTCTCTGGGGAGCCATCACCACAATAATGAATAAATGCTATAATCACTGACTAACGATACCCATAATTTGACGCCTAAAGGTGCAGAAATCTTTAAATCACTTGAATTTAATTGAAGGGGTCGATTGAAGGCTGGACCAAAATGAATGGTTTTAATTTTTGTTAGTATCATATTTTTATCAAAAACAAGGTGGAGTGCACAAAATGAGTGTGTGAATAGGATGGACTCATCATTTTTATATAAAATAAGGGTGACATGGACAATTACTTTCCTACCCTTCTGGTTGGAGGAACATATCTTGCATCCTTGCCCTGGGTGGTTTGTTTAGGAATATTCGTTAACTAATGGTGCCCCCTTAACTTGAAGGAATAAACATTTTTTGGAAGTTTTATATGTATATACATAAAAATACATTTTATCAAGGATATGTGTGTAAACATACGGTTGAAAAGACGAATTGGATAGCAAAATCTCATTTTCTATAGCCCAAGTGAGAGGGACACCCACAATTTCTTTTAATTATTTCCCCGTATGAGCAACTCGATAGGTCCTCTATACTTGAGATAATTTTATTGGCCCATTGAACGGCAGAAGGCCGATGGGGTATCTATGTACCTCATCCCCTATTAACAAATGCTTTCATGTGTTTTACTGTCTGAATTTAGATATTGTGGTATACTACATTTGATGAATAGCTAATTATTTTTGTTCCTTATTTGATTGCAGTTTACCCAACCATCCTATTTTCAAATATATCAATTCAACTTGAAATCGTTGAAGAAGAGATTCCCATATGTTTCAGGAAGTATTTATGTAGACATTTTGAAGGCAAGTGTATTCCATACTCCTGCGTATGACTTATGTCAATAAAGCATATTTTGCTGATAATATGCCGTCTTCAGTCATATCTTTCTGCAGTGACAAAATGTGAGATGGAAAAGGAATATTTTGTTGCAATCCGTATGGTTGCTAAAAAATACCATGAAAAGGTTAATATGTCAACATGCAGTTTTAATCATCAAATTTTCACTCATGGCTAACTTAAGACTCTTTTTCTCTATTTATGGTAGCCATCAGAAGAAATGAGGAACCTGGTATACGAGAGGACGAGTGTTTATAGAATTGAAGGTGAGTTTCCCAAGCATCTACACTACAAGATTATATACGGCATCAAGGTAAGTAGTCCCTACTGTTGTATTTCCACTCCCTACGAGATTATTATCCTACTTTTCTGAAAAAAAACACAATGTGGTTATCTTTTCAGTTTTATGTCGATGAAATTCTGAATGTCCGTGACTCAAAGGTATTGTATTAAATACCTATCTCATCATATCAATATCAATAAAATCAAGTCAAAATGTGATTTACGTAGTATGCTAAACGTGTCTTAATGTGCAATTGAATTTTTGAGACATATCTTGTGAATTCCATTGTTGAAATAGTTTTATTTTAGTACTAATAATTAAGAAGGATAACAGAGTCTAACCGTGGATGAAGTCTTGGAGTGGATCGACAAAGTGGAAGATGATGTGATTTTACAGATTATGAAGGTATAACTTGTTGTTTTTCTCTTTTTCTTGCTATTAGATTTTATCGTGCGCCTTGTTTGCTATTGGTCATAGTTTCTGATCACCATATGATTATTTGCTTTTGTTGTTATCATCCTACTTGTTATGCTTGGCAACTGAGTTTAGATTTCTGCAGGATTTTGACAGAGACTATGTTCTTTGTGGAGGAAGAGCCTGATGAAAGCTTTCTATTCCTGTGTTCTATAGTTCAGGGGTTTTGATGCATTACTTTGCTATTATCAAGTTCCTGAGGTAAGAATACTGAAGCCTTTTTTATTTTTTTGTTGTCAATATCTTAATTTATCATAGTGTGGTTTTACTGTGTAAATCATTGAACTGGTTGTCGCTTAAGACAATCTACTGTGATTTTTGGCAACGCAAATAACACTTAAAAATTGATGAATGATTTTTCATTGTGTGGGTAGTCTAAAGGGGTCAGTCCAAAAAAAAATTGTATTAATGTGGGCAACTATTAGGATTCATCGAAGAAATCTTTTCTAATATAGGGTGGGGGTGTCCATAAAAAAAGTCTTGAAAATTATACCTTGTGGTTTACTTTCTCAGCTGTCCATTTTCTTTCTTCTTCCCGAATCTGAATTTCTACTCTCTCTCCACTGTGTCAACTCTCTCTTTCACCTTTTCTTTCTCTCAAACAGCATCTTCTCATCTACCTGCACTTTTATTTAGTCTCTTCACTCTTCCAAGTAAGTCCATACTTTTTTGTTTCACATCAGTTTAGTACCAAAGCAAAACCTTCTACAATATCAACCTTAATCTGACCATTACAACATATTGCATCTCATACATAACAAGTTGAATTCAATCATAGACCATCAGATTGTCTATCTTTAATCATGATGTACCCAGAGAATGTATGGGATATGGTAGTTAGCATAAAAAAACTGGGGCATTTGCCTGTGCTTTGGGGCAAGACGTGTATCACTGGGGGGGGGGGGGGGGGGGGTTGTTGAGGGGTAGTGTTTTGCGTTTTTACCTGCCCACTTTGGTAGTAGATCTCTCATCTACCAGAGTTTTTATGCTTTTGTTTCTAGCTTTGGGCATGCTTCCTTAGTTTATAAAATTGAGGCTCATACTTACCATTTTATAAAATAAAAAAAAACAATACAACATTGTCACCAAGTCACCAACTCTTTGGCTTTTGATGCCCACCATGCTAAAGAAGCTTAGGAGAAGGCATTCACCAAACAGTATAAAATGACTTCTGAATAATCATCGACTTCGAGCCTCTAACAAATGATTTTAGATCCCACATGCAAACTATACTGCAAATTACCGAAGTTCTTCTCTATTCGCATGTGGCAACAGGACAAGTTTTAGCATAAATCACTCAGCGAGGGTTATCTTAGTAAAGAAATGTTTTACAGTTAATAACATATCAACCTAAACTCAAAGGGATAAACATCCTCGAACTCAAAGGGATATTAGAAGGGATCAAATTGGCTGCCCGAAGACACTCATCCCGGTTATGGATTGAAGGAGACTCACAGACGGCGATTTGTTGGGTAAACGGGAGGGGATCTCCTCCATGGCAAGCCATCCGAACTCTAGCAGCAATCAAACACCTGCTGCCCCTGTTCTTGGAGTGGAAGGCCTCTCACATTGGACGCGAAGCAAGCTGCCCAGCGGATCTTCTAGCTTCTTGGCGGAAACAGGATGGTGAAGAGTACGTCCAACTGGAACACTTAGGGAATGACCTCCAGACTGCATTACATCTGGATGCTATTGGCAAGGAATACCTCAGGATCAAATAGGCGTCCTGTAGGGGATACAAGTGTTAACTTTAAGACAGGGAGGCTTTTAGAGGAAGATTCTACAATAGATTGGGGATGCATGGTAGCCTGGACTACCTTTCCCTCCTAATCCTTTGTGGGAGCTCCACCTTTAAAAGGACTCTCATTTTTGTGTAAATGCACCGCTTTTTTGTTAATGTACCTGTACATTGTTCATATCAATACAAAAATTTAACCTTTTACCCTCCAAAAAAAAAAAACAAAAAAAACTTATCACCTAAATATCTAGATATCTTGCTCCATAGTGAAATGCAAATTAATCATATCATTACATATGAGAATCCTTGTTGTATCTTAAAACATTCAATCCAACAAAATAGAAATTTGCGATGTCATGCTAATATCTTCTGTAATAGCTCATGTGATAGGAGGAGTGAGGCTGCTGGAGTAGATGTAAACGACACCTAAGTCAATATGTGATTGCTCTAATTTGTAGTTGTTACTATTTGTCCAAACAGTAATGATCACCCAATTGTTTTGATGGGCGTGGAAAATTTAATGTCAAATGCATGTTCATGCTGAAATTCAACATATAATTGTGAAGCTATTGACTTCCCTCTACAATGATTTATAGTGATTGGGCTTTCATTATTTCCTATATTTCTGAGGATACTGACGCAATTTGAAAATCATTCACAGAGTATGGTCTATCAGGGAAATCATCGACACGAGGCGACATTTATAGCTTTGAAATTTTGTTCCTCGAAACTTCACAGGAACAAGCCAACAGATGTGATGTTCAGTGGTGGTCAAGCATAAAGCAATAAGTCAAAGACTTATTTCCTGGTGAAATATTGAAGATTGTTGATGCTAATCTTCTAAGAGATGGTGATATATATGACTCTTCTTTGATGATGGTGATGATATCAAATCTGAATATATATAGGTCAATCATAAATGTTTTTCATGAATAATGGAATTAGGCCTGCCCTGTTCAACAGAAGCGCCAAGGGAGAGAATTCTATGAAAGATGTGGTGGTGAGGTTGAACAAGATGGAGCTCACTAGGGTGGCATGAATGGTTCTTGCAGTGTGAGATTCCATACAGCAATATAACGAAAAAAGATCAATGCTTTTGAAAGATCATGGATGCTTCTTTAAAATGGTGTGTTTATCAATAATTTTTTTTAATGAAAATGGTGTCTGGGTAAAAAAAGTGATTGAAAAGAATTAAAGAAATGTGTCAGTGATGAAAAGTAAGAAAATATTTCTCTTTCTGTATTAACTACTAGTCAGAGTGAAAATATTAACCATCTTCTAATATTAAAAAATGAGATAGGAAAATGAAGAAAATTATTACCATGTGAGATGGGATGAACGTGGCACAGACTACTGAGTCAAGATAGCATCAAAATTCGTTGTTAATTTGAATTCCTGAAATACAGTATATCATTGATTTGCACTTGAACAACTTGTATCACTTCTCTTTTATATTCTGAGCAACATGCGTTTGGTACTTTTTAATTACAAGTCCTAGTTTAGAAATAATATTTTTTTTTTTATTAAATATCTTAATATGTGGTCCTCGCATGTGATGTCACGTGCATACGTTGACCTTAATAAGACTTGACTGATCGCTTATTAGGAATTTAGGATTATGTGATGTTGAGTGAAAACTCATGTGCATAAGTTCCCCCACTAAATTAAATACCCTGTTAGCTTCTTCAGTTCATGAAGAAGACGCAGTCCAATATATAGTTGAAAACCAGATGTACAAAATCACTCATAAGCCATGTACATTGGATGAGTCTGACTTTCATTTACCAAGAAAACTCCAACCTCAAGTCTTCGGCGTAATAAGCAATTTTAGGGAAATAAGTAGCAAAGAAGAAAAAAATGTGCCTACATGCATTTTTGAACCACATTAGTATTTATATATACCTTATGAGAGAGTGCATTTTAGTTGAATGCATCTGATTGTGAGGCCAATAATTAATATAATGCATGCCACTCCTGTGATGCCCGAATGATCTTTTATTATCCTCCATCGATATATAGGATATGATATATGGAGTTGGTATCCTCCGGTCACTTTCTCTGATCAGTCTATGTTCCCAAGCAGACACTCAGAAGAAGATGGAAACCATTATATGCTCCCCTGTGTCTCATACAGTCATTCCTTGTGTCTTATCTTGTGACAATGGATGTTTAGTTGACGGGGTGTGTCTATTCCCACCAAGGGTTTTCCTAAACCCACCATGAACCAACAAAATAAAACCCATAAATTGTTTTGTTTCTTGAACTGCTAACCCCACCAAGTCATCTCTCCCCACCAATCTAGATACATGGTTTGGCTGTTCCCACCTTTCACTTGTTGGGTTTGAGCCCATACTTGGGTCCAGCCCAAATGAGGGCTTGAAGCCCATATGGGGGTTATGCATGTTTTACATGCAAGTACACGTGAGCAATATCACGTGATATTTAATGCCCTTTAGGGCTTGGTCTTCCTCTTGACGTCAAAACACAACAGCGTAGCGAAAAAAAGAAAGAAAGGTGTTCCGCGGCGGGTTCTGTTCGGCGCAGAGAAAGAGAGATAGAAGAGGAGAGAAAAGAGGAGAGAAAAAGGAGAAGGAGCAGTTCCCTTCAGGTTCCTCCTTGGATTCCGATTTACATCGAGGTTGGGTGGTTCTCCATATTGTTTGGAAGATTTATTTAGGGTTTCATTGAGGTAACCCTGTATCCCTCTTTTATCGTGTATTCCTCAAGTTTTGGGCAAAACTTGAGAGAACATTATTATCATTATTATTTGATATAGTGGATTGTTGCTGGAGTGCCCCGTGGATGTAGGCTTACGCCGAACCACGTTAAATTTGATGTTTCTTTATGGTTTGCTTGCTTTTATATTTTTCTGATTGCACCGGTGATTGATTTGGGCTTCGTATAATTTATTCCGCGATTATTATTATTTATTTCACACAAATAAAATTGTTAAAAATCCCAACAAGTGGTATCAGAGCAAGGTTGAATTTATTTGTGTGAGATAGTTATGGAGAATTCCATCGGCAAGATGATTGATTTGAATAGTTCCAATTGGTTGATGTGGAAGCCCAAGATGGAGGACATCCTTTACTGTAAGGATTTATTTGAACCAATTGAAGGAGATAAAAGCAAACCAGAAAAAATGACAGAAGAAGACTGGACCAAGTTGAATAGAAAATGTGTTGCTAATATTCGGCAATGGATTGATCCCTGCATTTCCATCACATTGCAAATGAGACGAACGCACACTCTTTATGGAAAACGCTTCAATCCTTGTATGACAAAAAGACTGCAGGGAATAAAGTGTTTTTAATTAAGAAACTCGTCACTTTAAAATTAAAAGGTGACAGTGTTACAGAGCATATAAATGAGTTTCAGAGTTTGGTGAATCAGTTGACTAATATGAAGATGACTTTGGATGATGAGTTACAGACACTACTGCTTTTGGGATCTTTGACAGATAGTTGGGAGACGTTAGTCGTCACATTGAGTAATTCTGCTCCAGATGGTGTGTTGTCTATGAGTACAGTTACAAACTGCTTGTTGAATGAAGAAACAAGAAGAAAATCAGCGGGTACAGATGATGCACAAGCACTTGTCACTGAAAACAGGGGGAGGAGCAATGGTCGAGAACAAGAAAGTCATGGCAGATACAGAAGCAAGTCAAGGTCTGAAGACAAAGCGTGCTACCATTGCGGTAAAGCCGGTCACTTCAAGAGGAATTGCCGAATTTGGAAAAGAGAACAGAATGAGGAAAATTATCAGAAGAAGAAAGATGACGACAAGAACATCGTGGCAACTGCATATACGGATGAGTTTGTGGCTCTCTCTTTCGGAGAGGAAAAATGCTCGCATATTGCAGATCAGAATACTGAGTGGATAGTTGATACGGGAGCGTCCTACCATGCGACTCCTAAAATGGATTTCTTCACTTCGTACAGGGCAGGAGACTTTGACATTGTGAAGATGTGAAACACTAGTCACTAAGATTGCAGGAATTGGTGATGTGTGTATACGCACTGATGTCGGACACATATTGACTTTGAAAGATGTTCGTCATGTTCCTGATTTGCGCCTCAATATGCTTTCTGGGATCGCTTTGGATCGCCAAGGATTTGAGAATCACTTCGGCAATGGAAAATGGAAGCTCACCAAGGGTTCGCTAGTTGTTGCTAGAGGAAAGGCATGCTGTACTTCGTACAAGACAAAGATAAAAGTGTGCAGGGATGGAATGAATGCAGCTGAAGAAGATTCGTCTCCGGATTTATGGCATAGGCGGCTTGGTCACTTGAGCGAGAAGGAGCTACAAGTTCTGGTAAAGAAGTCTTACATTCCCTTTACCAATGGTACGTCTCTTAGCTCTTGTGATTACTGTTTGATTGAAAAGCATCATAGAGTTTCTTTCGATAGATGTTCGAAAAAGAAGTCTAATGTTTTGGACTTGATTCACTCTGACGTTTATGGTCCGTTTGAGGTTGAATCTCTTGGTGGCAATAGGTATTTTGCTACATTTGTTGATGATGCATCCAGGAAAGTGTGGGTTTACTTGTTACGAACAAAGGATCAGGTGTTTGAGCACTTTCAGCACTTTCATGCCATGGTGGAATGGGAGACAGGAAAACGGTTGAAGTCACTGTGGACTGTTAATGGAAGAGAGTACAGTTCGAGGAGGTTAAGAGATTATTGCTCGCGTCATGGGATTCGACACGAAAGGACTGAGCCCGATACTCTACAGCACAATGGTGTCGCAGAACAGATAAATTGCACTATTGTTGAGAAAGTCAGATGTATGTTGAAGAAGGCTAAATTGCCTGAAACCTTCTGGGGTGAAGTTGTTTCGACTGCCTGCTATTTTATGAACAGGTCACCATCAGTTCCTTTGGATATAGAGATTCCAGAGAAGGTTTGGTCCAGTACTGAGGTTTCGTATTCGCATCTGAAGGTCTTTGGATGTAAAGCTATGGAGCTTGTACCCAAAGAGGAGAGACAAAAGCTAGATGAAGCAGTCTCATGTATCTTCATTGGTTATGGAAATGAATTCGGCTACAGGCTATGGGATCCAGCAACGAAGAGGATTGTTCGGCACAGGGATGTGGTCTTCTACGAAAACCAGACTATTGAAGATTTCGATGGGGTTCCGAAATCAGTGGGTGGTGTTGCAGATTTGACACCGATTCCTTCTCCGATTCAGCCGGCTACAGATGGGGAGAAGATGAGAAATAAATACTTCGATAAGGTGCCAGAGATGCCTGACGTTAATGAAGATTCACAACAGGAAGCTCTTGAGCAGGGGGAGCAGGGGGAGCAGTGCCATCAGTCAGAGACAGAGATTCCGGTGAAGAAGTTATCGAGAGAGTTTGAGACAGAGATTCTGATGAAGAAGTCATCGAGAGAGTCAGCGACTACAGAGATTCCGATGAAGATATTATCGAGAGTGCATAGACCATCATTGAGTTATCCCACCTTTGAGTATATCTTTTTTACTGAAAAGGGGGAGGCAAAAGGTTTTCGAGATGCACAGTCTCATGAAGAACAAGATAAGTTCGAGCTCTGCGAGAAGCTGGACAGTACGGACTCCAGGTGAGGAGTCGCGGACCGGGTTCCTCCCTCATTAGGCTGGAGGGGGAGATTGTTGGGTTTGAGCCCATACTTGGGTCCAGCCCAAATGAGGGCTTGAAGCCCATATGGGGGTTATGCATGTTTTACATGCAAGTACACGTGAGCAATATCACGTGATGATATTTAATGCCCTTTAGGGCTTGGTCTTCCTCTTGACGTCAAAACACAACAGCGCAGCGAAAAAAAGAAAGAAAGGTGTTCCGCGGCGGGTTCTGTTCGGCGCAGAGAAAGAGAGATAGAAGAGGAGAGAAAAGAGGAGAGAAAAAGGAGAAGGAGCAGTTCCCTTCAGGTTCCTCCTTGGATTCCGATTTACATCGAGGTTGGGTTCTCCATATTGTTTGGAAGATTTATTTAGGGTTTCATTGAGGTAACCCTGTATCCCTCTTTTATCGTGTATTCCTCAAGTTTTGGGCAAAACTTGAGAGAACATTATTATCATTATTATTTGATATAGTGGATTGTTGCTGGAGTGCCCCGTGGATGTAGGCTTACGCCGAACCACGTTAAATTTGGTGTTTCTTTGTGGTTTGTTTGCTTTTATATTTTTCTGATTGCACCGGTGATTGATTTGGGCTTCGTATAATTTATTCCGCGATTATTATTATTTATTTCACACAAATAAAATTGTTAAAAATCCCAACATCACTCTCCCCGTCCATTTCCACCAGATTGTTGTTCGACCCGAAAAATGGGATTTAAACCTCCCAGGTCGACTATTAGTCGCCCTTTTGCATAATGGTTGACTAATCCTGGTCGAATGGAGTTCAGACCCTCTGACCCTTGTTCGACTGAAACTGTGAAACCTCCCTCGTCGACCGAATCCCATCGATCCCTTAGAGTACTAATTGACTATACTTGGTTGAATTGGGTGTAGAGGAGGCGGAGCTGGTCCAGGTTGCAATGACTGAGGTGAATGCATTGAAGGAGCTCGATGAGCTTCACATCCGACTTGCGGAAGGCATGCGAGAGGTCGACCTGCAAGTCTGCCTCGAAAGCGAATTCCTTGTCCAGGTCGGGGGACTTGATGGGTGGGAGTTGAAAAAAGTCCCCACTCGCGATGATCTGTATCCCTCCCCACACGTCGTCGGACCGTCGGTGGCAGACGCGGCGAGCGGTAGTTTTGAGGATGTTGAAGAGCCGACCGTCGATCATGCTAACCTCGTTGATGACAAGGGCCTTGGCAGCGGTCCAATGTGTCGCGGGGAGGCGGTTGCGGAGGAGGACGTCACGGAGGACGGCGTTGGCATCGTCGGCAGATTGGGTTCCGATGCCGGCGTGGATGTTGCGGAGGACGCAGATGGCGTGGTGGAGGAGGAAGTTCTTGCGACGAGAGTGCTTTGATGTGGTGCAGGGCAGCGACAGAGGGAGATTTGGGTATTAGAAAAGATGAGTTCGATGGGATTAGTTTTTCTGTGATGAAGTATTTATCATAGGGTAAGGATAGACCCACTACCCGAGTTGATCTTTCCCACTACCCAATATTACCAAAATGTCATTATTTATGTATTTTTTTGTCTTCCTTTTCCACTACCCAGTTCGACAGGGTCCAGTCGAAGTGTTCTTCATTGGGACGACAGAGGCCTGTCGAACTGTCTGAATAAGTGTCGATAGAGGCCCAGTCGAAGTGTGTTTCATTAGGACGACAGAGACCCGTCGATCTATCTGAGCAAGTGTCGACATGGATGTGTCGAACCCTTCAAAACAACAACTTTCTTCTAAGAATCAATCATTTATGCAATCATTTAAGTCCTTATGAAAAACAAAAATGTCATTTAAGTTATTTAAGTCTTTTTGAAAATCATTCACATATATATTTATTTAAGTATAAGAAACAAAAATATTAAACAAAGAGTTATTTGAACCAAATAAACAGTAAACATTTCATATAGAAAAAAAAACATTATTTTCTTTTCTAAACAAGTGGAGTTTGTTTAGAAAAGACTCCACTTATTTAGAAAAGAAAATAATGTTTTTTGTCTATATGAAATGTTTACTGTTTATTTGATTCAAATAACTATTTGTTTGATATTTTTGTTTCTTATACTTATATATATATATAAATGATTTTCAAAAAGACTTAGGGTCCGTTTGGTTCCGCGTTGGGCGGATTTTGCTTTTTCAAAAAGCGGATTCCGCCCAAACGCGCAACCAAACGGGTCGGATTCCGGCGGAATCAAAAGCTGGATTCCTTTTAATTTTTCTCTCGAAATCCGTGTTTTTAAAATCTCAAAAAGAACAATTTTTTGTCGGAATTGATTTTTTGAATTGAAAAGCAACTTTTTCTACCAAACATTAAATTCCTTCCAAATATTGATTCCTGAATTAAAAAAAAGCATTCAAAAAAGTCAAAGGTCTAAAATCATCTTAAAAAACAGCTTTATTCCAAAATCTACTTTTTAATCTGTGTTTCCAAACGGAGTCTTAAATAACTTAAATGACATTTTTGTTTTTCATAAGGACTTAAATGATTGTATAATTGATTGATTCTTAGAAGAAAGTTGTTGTTTTGAAGGGTTCGACACATCCATGTCGACACTTGCTCAGACAGATCGACGGGTCTCTGTCGTCCTAGTGAAACACAGTTCGACTGGACCTCTGTCGACACTTATTCTGTTAAGACTGTGTCACTTTTAAAGGTCAAATATCGCGTTTTATTTATTTTAATAGTTCGGGCATTCAGTTTCAAAATCTAACTGCATATTTGTGGTTCTGGTGTTCACTTGGGCTTAAATGGAAGTTTTTGTAGCATTTTGAGGTCTTTTAGAAATTATGCAGTTTCGATTGGTATTTGGATTTAATTTTGTTAATACCCAAGATGAAGTAGTAAAAATCCGATATTATCACGAGATGTTCAGTTTTGAGATAGCTTTCATACAAAAGTGGAATTAGATCAACTGGATTTATGTAATAAAAGTTATGTGTATTTTTCCAAGTATAACCCGGGGATGAGAAAATCCTGGCAGCAGCCCTGTTCGACGTTAACTCACATTTTAAAATAGCTGGAGGGGTTATTTGATCTGAGCATAAACATGAAAGTTGTAGATAATCTTCTTGGCTTTCCAATGGCTTTTGAATTGAGCAATTCGGAGCTATATTGAAGAAGTTATGGCTGTTCTAGTCAAGGCCGCGCAGTTTTTTTTAGGGAGGGCAGTTTGGTAATTTTTCCCGGACTTCAAAGTTGCATTGGATAGGGTGAGTCGGTGAGTTGTTGCTGGTTATGTGTGTGGAAAGAGAGGCCGAGAGCACTTCGGCGAGAGAAAAACAAAAGGGAAAAATTAGGAAAAATTAGGAAAAGCTTCGTGGAGTATTTTTCGTGCTATACTGGGTAAAGATTCTTATTCTTTTCATCGTTATTCTTTATATGGGGTTATTCTATTTTAGTTTTGAATCAAATTTGTGATTTAGGGCTGAAATATAAATATATTTTTGGGGTTGAATGAATAGGAATTTGAATGTTGTTTTTATTGTATCAGTTTAGGATTGTAATGTGGAATATCATGTTTGTCTTGGAGGGATTGAGTATTGCCTGATTTATGGGGTTATATTTAATATCTGATTGAGTATTATATTTTCATCAGTGGGTTCCTATTTGCATGATTTAGGAGATGGATTAGGGGCAGTCCAGCTTGGATTGTAAGTTGTGAGGTGAGTAAATTCATCCCTTGTTGTCCTTACGTATAATTCTACTATGTGTGTGTGTTTTCAAATTTAATTCATGTGGGTGTGGCTGTGGTGGATATATGAATGGATTATGAGTGTTGATTGTGTAGAACAAAAAGGAAAGATTGGAAATGATATAGTGAAGGAATTCCATGTTGCCTAGCCTTAAAACTTCTTTTACTTGCTGTTGTTATTTTAGCATATCATTTGTTCATGCTCATTGAATTAAATAAAGATTTAGGGAGATGTTGTACGAGTAAAGGCATGAGAAGAACTTCATGTTTTATCCGTTTCTATGTATTTTGTGTTTTCATTTCGTGGCATGAGTCTCTGCTGAATTCAAGTAAAATCTTTTCTTATTGATACATGGTTAATCAGGATATGATGTCTTCATGGATTATGACCCCAACATGTCCAGGAATGTATATGATTTATTTCAGATTTTTTTGGATAAATATTTGGTGTGGTGAAGATCAATCAACTAGGGGTATTTGCTACAGATGCAGCAGTTTTGTTTGATTGCTTCAATAAGTTAATTTACATGTTGGGTGCAATATTAAGAGTTGGTGTCTTCATGAAGTAGGTTATATATGTGTCAGGAAGCTTCATGTTTGATTTGAGAATCATTGGTTGTGTTTTGCAGCTTTCATTGGTGGAAATCGCGATGAATGGGTTTCTATGTGAGTGGTTTAATCCCCCACTAGAGGAGCTCGTATTATGGCTATATCTATTTCTTTTTAGTACTTATAAAATGACATAGTCGTATCATACCTTAATAGAATAACTTATATCTTTGTAGACCATTTGTTAGCAGTAATTGTGATATCTTATATATATATCATGAAGTATAGAGTATGACATTCTATATGTAGTCTTTTGTAGTATTGTCTTCTTATTAGTAAATGTTTAGTATGATTTTGTTATATTTAGCTAATGGTATGACATTTATGCTAGCTTACTAGCAGGCCTATGTTGGATTGTATAAAGGGTGCATATTCAAGGTTGTTCATAGCTTATTCAAACAGGTGGTCCTTATATCTCTCTTGTGATAATTGTGCGTATGTTGAATGGTTCAATCAACTTATTTATACAATGAGCATCATATTATTTGGTAGAAGTTTTATTATATACAGCATAAACTCATAATAGTCTTATTCACATTAATGGATGGATTTTTCCATGACTAAAGCCATTTAGTCTTCTATGTGAGTGGTTGTGCTTGTATAGTATGAAATGGATACTTCAGATTATTAATATTAGTGAGGTGTTGCTTGAATGTCTTATGGGACTCTTACACCTCAAAGGTATTAGAATTTTTACTATCATTATCGCACTCATGATAAATAGTTTAGGCCTATCTGAAATAGGCGGGTGTATGACCAATTTTTAGGGTCATGCCTTCTCATTGTTAAGTGCGAGGACTTAACTGTTTTTCCTTGCGTCCGAGTGATGCATCCGTATGGCAATTCAAGAGGACTCATTAGCATTGTTAATTGCTAGATGACTATAGTTGATCCTTGAGGATCGTATGCGTTGAATGCTTCTCCCCTACCTCGTATCCGCGTTGAAGCTACCCGGTGTTGAAGCTATCCTGGACTATGCCTCCACATCGTAGGATGCCCAAGGTGTATTTCAACATCGTTTTGGCATCGGACCTACCATGGATGGTTGCTAGGAAGAGGGCTACCCGGGAGAGGGCTACCGGAAGGTTAAGGGAATTAGCAGGTTGGTTTCTGTGTCTAGATGAGTATAGTTGATCCTTGAGGATCGTATGCGTTGAATGCTTCTCCCCTACCTCGTATCCGCGTTGAAGCTACCCGGTGTTGAAGCTATCCTGGACTATGCCTCCACGTCGTAGGATGCCCAAGGTGTATTTCAACACCATTTTGGCATCGAACCTACCATGGATGGTTGCTAGGAAGAGGGCTACCCGGGAGAGGGCTACCGGAAGGTTAAGGGAATTAGCAGGTTGGTTTCTGTTTCCAATAGTCCAATTTCACCCCCTAGGGGTGAGGGTGAGGGTAAGTTGGGGTCACGTTGTCATGTGACATTTATATTGGGAATGCTCAAAGTATAATACATCTGCCGAATGATGTGAGACATTGTAGCGTAGTGTACCTCGATTCGATTAGATTTATAGTACTGTGTTATCCAGTAATGATATGCATTATAGTTAACCGTTTGGCTCCTCTCCAAGAGTTCTAAGAGATCCCCCTACGGGTCGAGAGTTAAGGTGAGGTGAGGTCACGTCTTCACATGATATTTATATATGTTGAGTTTCATCCCATTTCTTTGGAAAGAAAAATGAACTAATATCATATGATTATTATAGAGCTTGGATTCTTGCCACTCACTGAGCTTGTAGCTCACCCCTCGTGTGTTATTTCTTTCACCAGGGATTGGGTTGTCGTGGAGCTAGAGTATCTCTCTGGCGTGGCTTATGCGTGGAGCGTTCCACCTTTCGGTTGGTGAGTACGAGGTTGTCAGCAATCCTATCTTCTTTGTGTATGTACTAGTAATCGTGCGTGTTGAACATATGATTCTAATTAGACTAGACTTAGACTCTCACAGGATAGTGATTGTGTATTCGGGGCGTAACATATTCAGACAGTTCGACGGGCCTCTGTCGTCCCAGTGAAGAACACTTCGACTAGATGCTGTCGAACTGGGTAGTGGGAAAGGGAGACGAAAAAATAAAATAAATAATGGCATTTTCGTAATTTTGGATAGTGGGAAATAGTAACTCGGGTAGTGGGAATAGCTTTGCCCTTTATCATATGGTGGTTTTAGTAACTTATAAATGGTAGTTGGTGGGTAAAGATTAGTGGTGGCTTAAGGGAAATACTGGGTGGGGGTAGATGGCGCCCTAGTAACTTATAAAATGGTAGTTGGCGTGCGAAGGTGATCTGACTGATTTGCAAACCCCGATCCTACGAAACTTCAAGGGAAAGTCATTTCTATACTTTTGAAGTCCCTAACATGTTTGAATTTTTATTCAAAATATTTACATGTCTAATATAGGACATACGAGGTTTAAAGAAAATTGAAATATATATATTCAAATAAATTGAATACATAATTAATTTGTTTTCTAATTTAATGTGTATTAGTCTGACTAACATAATATATATTTGATCAAGGGAAGTAAGAACGGTATGAAATGATTTTTTTTCGCTGGATCGGTATATCAAGTTATCAACACCCAAAGATCGAAAAGATCCTATGATCAATGTCAATTTTCTTTTCTTTATTTTTCTAGGAAGCTTACAGAATCTTTCTTATGCATATCCATGACCAGTTGTTGGTCTCTCCCACTTCAATAATGGTATTGGTCTACGCTTCTTGTTTTTGACAGTTCTTTTTTTTTTTTTTTTAATAGATGTTTTTGACTGTTCTTGAAAGAGAAGGAAATGAAATGTAATGCTGTCTCTTCATCAACAAACTTACATAAACCTCCCAAAGCTCCCTGTAATCACTCACACATAAAAAGAAATGCAGGCCTTTCAATCTCCAGTACTTCATGGCACCATATTCTTCATGGTCATGGTAAGCTGCACTCACAAACCATGTGTCTCTGCAACACCAAACACACAACCACCACAAAACCATCCAACAGACCTATCAGCCTTGCTCGCCTTCAAATCCCACCTAACCTCAGACCCATACAACATCCTCACCAACGCATGGAACCCCAACACGTCCTTCTGCAACTGGACCGGCGTCTACTGCAGCCCAAAGAGACCCCGAGTCACCGCTCTAGAGCTCAACGGCATCTATCTGACCGGCACCGTTGCTTCAGAGGTCGGAAACTTGTCCTTCCTCAAATCGCTCGACCTCAGCGATAACAGCTTCACCGGAAACCTCCCCACCAGCCTCGGAAGCCTCCGCCACCTTAAACTCCTCAAAGTATCCAACAACACCCTGGAAGGCCCCATCCCGGCATCCATCTTCAATCTATCCTCTCTTGAGAGTGTCCTTCTTTACGGGAACTCGTTATCCGGGGTGATCCCGGCCATCCATACCCCACGCCTCAAGTTCCTTGTCCTCTCTGGCAACCGCTTCAATGGTCGCATTCCGCCTACCATCTTCAGCATCCTCACTTTAGAGAAACTCGATCTTTCCGCCAATTCACTCACAGGTGAGATCCCCTCTGTACATCTCCCACGCCTCAAGTTTTTGGACCTCAGTAACAACCAGCTCTCCGGGGAGATTCCCAAAGGGTTGGGTGAATCCGTGTCACTCGTTTCTTCGTCCCTCCACGGGAATAGATTGATTGGTGCTATCCCATCATCCATCGGAAACCTCACCGAGCTATATTACCTCGACGTCAGCATCAACAACTTAACAGGAGATGTTATCCCTGCTTCGTTTGGGCGTCTCGCAAGCCTGCAATGGTTAATCCTGAGAGAGAATGCTTTCAGACCCGGGCCAATGCCAGGCGCGATCCTGAATATGTCGTCATTGGTTTTGATTGATCTCACGTTGACGGGTCTCTCTGGGAACTTCCCAACAGAATTTGGGCTTCATTTCCCGGTGCTTCAGCAGCTCTATCTCTCCCATAACGGATTCACGGGGCCGATTCCTAGTTCTCTCTCGAATGCTTCGAGTCTTGTCGTTGTTGAGGTTTCCAATAACATGTTCACCGGTTCAGTTCCAGACTCGGTGGGAGACCTCCCATTCCTTCAAACACTCAATTTGGAGGGCAATCTACTCAGTGGCGGGCTCGAGTTCCTTTCGCGCTTATTAAACTCATACACCGTTGAAGAAATAAGTTTATCTGGGAATCCTTTCAATGGGTCCCTACCAGATCTTCATTTGGGCAATGTCTCGACAAGTATTCGCTTGATCATTGCAAAGGGTTGTTCCATCACTGGAAGTATTTCCACCTTGAGCAATCTCAGTAGCTTGACTCATTTGGATTTGAGTTACAATGAATTCACAGGTAGCATTCCATCAGAGTTCAAAAATATGGAGAATATGCGAGAGTTGCGGCTGACCGGGAACAGATTGGAAGGATTGATCCCAGAAGAAATATTTTATTCCATGATCATTCTGGTTATGCTTTATCTTGATCAGAACATGCTTTCTGGACAGATACCGAGCTATATTGGCAACCTCAGAGTCATTCAAAAGGTATCTTTAGCAGATAATGCTCTGTCTTCGACTATCCCACCTAGTATTTGGGGTCTCAAAGAACTGATTTTTTTAAACTTCTCTCACAATTTCTTAGAAGGTTCTCTTCCAGAGGAGTCAGGGAATCTAAATTTCTTAACAGTGATGGATTTTTCTTCAAATCGTTTGTCGGGTTTCCTCCCGAGTACACTAGGCCATCTCCAAATGCTAGTGAATCTCAACTTTCACAACAACTCCTTCTCAGGTCCGATCCCACAATCTTTTTCTAGCTTGATAAGACTCAACTTCCTCGACCTCTCCTCAAATTTACTCTCAGGCGTGATCCCAAAATCTCTAGTCGATCTTCACAACCTCACCTTTCTTGATCTCTCCTTCAATAGGTTGAAAGGTGAGGTACCAGATGGTGGTGCCTTTGTGAACCTCACAATGCAATTTCTCATGGGTAATCTTGCTCTCTGTGGAGAGGCAAGGCAAGGTTTATCTACTTGTAGGGCCTCACACTCAAAGACATCAAGAACTAGATCTGTCATGCTGAAATATGTTCTCCCCTTCCTCCTCTTTAGCATGGTAGTTTTTACCATCATGTTCTATGTGATATTGTCAAAAAAAAAGCAGAAATCTAAAGGCCACAACTCAATTGATCTACTGCCATCTCTCATTCATCAAAGATTTGTATCTGAACGAGAGCTGGTTTGTGCAACCGACAATTTCAGTGAGGCTAATATTGTTGGTGTTGGGAATTTTGGTTCGGTTTATAAAGGGCTGTTGGAAGATGGGATGATTGTCGCTATCAAAGTCTTGAAGTTTGGGTGGTCAGAGGAAGCGTCGAAGAGGTTTGAAATGGAATGTGAGGTGATGTGCAATGTTCGTCATCGAAACCTTGTGAAGATCATTAGTTGCTGCTCAACTGAAAATTTCAAGTCTTTGATACTCCAATATATGCCCAATGGAAGCCTCGACAAGTGGTTGCACTCCTCACAGGATTACAAGCTGTCCATCCTAGAAAGGTTGAGTATAGTGAGGGATGTAGCCTTGGGTTTGGCGTATCTTCACCATGGATGCTCTAGGCCTGTGGTTCACTTTGATGTGAAGCCGAGCAACATCTTGTTGGACGAGGACATGGTCGCTCATTTGGGCGATTTTGGGATTTCCAAGCTACTCTCTGGAGACAACAAGTCTGCGACATTGACGAGCACATTAGGTACTCTCGGTTATGTCGCTCCAGGTGCGTAACCAATATTAGCTATCTCTGATTTTTGAGAAATCATTCACCTTCTGAACAGTTATTGACCATTTCACTTCTCCAAACATTTAAAGTTGCTTTCTAGTGTTAGTTCAATTGATCCTTGGATGCTTATTAGGTTATTTGTTAATATAGCGAAACTTACTTCCTTCCATGCTTCTACAAAGGGGACGAGTTGCTGACTTGGTTGAATTTAAAAAACTTTCACAGAGTATGGTCTATCAGGGAAATCAACTATACAAGGCGACATTTATAGCTTCGGAATTTTGCTCCTTGAAACCTTTACAGGAAGAAAGCCTACAGATGCGATGTTCAATAATGGATCAAGCATAAGGCAATGGGTTGGGGAATCATTTTCTGATACAATATTGAAGATCGTTGATGCCAATCTCCTTAGAGACAACGACGGAACTCACTCTGATGATGGCAATGAAATTGAATCAGGAGATGCACAAGCCAAGCATAAGTGTTTATCATCAGTACTAGAGTTGGGCCTACTCTGTTCATTAGAAATGCCAAAAGTGAGAATGGGTATGAAAGATGTGGTGGTGAGATTGACCAAGATCAAAATGGAGCTTGTTAGCGTGACATGAATAGTACTTGCAGCGTGAACTTCAATAAAACAAGAGCTTAATAAAGTTAATTTCTGTTTAGTTTCTATACAAATAATGGAATTCCTATTTGTTTTTGTTCTTATTATTCTTGTGGATATATAACTGTCATTTTTTTTTGTTTGGCTCATTTTATTATAGTTAATCCATTTGATTGTTTTAGGGTTTTTTGAGTATATGTCGTATAATTTTGGATTTATTCTGTTATAATTGTAAAAAATACCTTTGATCTTATGCTCTGTTTGGATGTGCGCTCCGCACCATCGCGTTGGCCGAATCAACCAGTCAACGCAGAATCTATATTTCAGTGCGTTGAAAATATCGGAAAAAATGCACATATACCGCCAACATGCATGTAAAATGTGAACGCTGCTATTTCCGTTTGGTTGAGAGTTTGCGTTGGCCGGTGTCCGTGAATGCAAACGCCTCGCGAAGGCTCTGCCAAACGGAGCCTTATAATAAGTTGTGCATTAATATTATGTTGGGTTTATGTCTTACATTCTTGTTTTTGTATCATCAATGAAGAATTACTACAATGAATTTTCTCATGATCAAATATAGTTTGCCTCTACGATTAGAAATACAGAATTTTTTCATGTGTAATGATAATGATAATTCTATATTATGTATTGGACTGTAGTTCAGAAATTATTAAAATAATTTAATACATATTCGTGGATATAGGCAACTTTTAATCCTTTATGGGCACCATATTTTTCAACAAACACCTGTAGTTAATTCTCCCGTTGGCCATGATGGGAAAAAAATTCACCGTCAATCCAATCATAATCGTGTCTTCTTGCTTCATCCCCATTGGCTCTAACCCAACCCGGGAACATTGGTGGAATATTCAACCCACACCCCTTGAATAAAAAAATATTGTTTTTATGTTCACCGAGGGAAAGCCCCTAAGCTCAAATGTCATATATACTGTGTCTGTTTATGGGTTACAATTAGGGGTCGGTAATGGGCCGGGCCGGGGCAAAAAAAAAAGGGCTCGGGCCTGAACGGGCCTCACTGGCCGGGCCTAGGTTCGGGCCCACGGGTCGGGCCAACGGGCCCAAATTATAAACACCTTATTTGTTTTGATTTTTTAATTTTAAGTTATTTATTTGTATATAATATTAAAATAATACAAAATTTAAAGTATAATGTTAAAAATTATATTTATATATATTGAATTTTTAAAATAAAAATATTAAATGAATTAATTACTTTAAAAAATGAATAATTAAATGTACCTAACTAAGTTGTTACCTACATAAATGTCAATAATTTGTATAATTCAACCACAATTCAAATAAAAATTACATGTTACTCATTTAATGAAGTATCCTCCATGAGCCCACGGGCCAGGCCCGGGCCCCATAACCAGGCCAAAGCCCGGCCCGCCCTCAAAACGGGCCGGGCGGGCCGGGTTTTTGGGCCTCGGGCATGTTGAAGACCCTTAGTTACAATATGTACTGACCCACTACAAATCTAGCAATTTTAACCCATCCAAGATTTTAAATGGAATAAAAAATTACAATCAATCACACCCATCCCAATAGCTATAAATATTTATACATAATTAAATTTTTAAAAATTTCTTTTTAGAAGGTAAATAATCATTCTCTTTAATTAGGGTTTTTTTTTTCTCTCCAATTGATATCTCTCTCTCATAATCTCTCGGTCACACACACACACTCGCTCTCTCTTTCACACACACATACACTAAGTTTCAACCATTTACCATTCCAAAGCCCATCAAAATAAAGATTTTACAACAAATTGATCTCCATTATAAGGTATTTAACTCATTTTTAAATCTTAGTTTTGTTTATTTATTTATTTATTTTATAATTATATTTACATATTCTTGCAAATTAGAGATGATATAAAAAAGTTAGGTATGAAATCTCATTTTTTAAGATGACTAAAAATCTTTAATTAGAAGAAATCAAATCACCCACTCTTATTCTTTTATAAAAGAGGGGACGACTAAAATAAACATGATCTTTGAGGTGTAACCTATTTTTTAATAGTTTTTGAAAAGAAGCTGATGAGATAATTTACTTATTTTTTATACTCTTTTAGTTGATTAATGAAAAATGACAATTTATTGTGTCATATTTAAACATGATGATTTTTTTATGATAGGGCGTCAAGATCGTTTAGGCCCACCCAAATTTTTAAATCTCAGGACCTGCCCTGCATGACCTATGCCGGTCGCTTATGTCTGCTCCCTCCACTACAAGAAAAAGTATTTTTTGCGACGGATCATAAAAACCGTCGCAAATGACAATAATTTGAGCGTACTTTTTAATGGTCATAAAAACCTCTCTAGTATTGCGGCGACCGAGACGAGTCGCTGTTAAAAGTGGTATTTATGACGGGTGTTTATTTCCGTCGCAAATAAAACACTTATTACTGCGGTTTGTAACCGTCGCCAACATTTAATTATAGATCCAGCCGTCCATTTTTTATTTTTAAATCAAAACCGTCCGATCATCACAAATACATGTTCAAAAAAAAAAAAACCTGCCCGATATCAAACCCTAACAAAAAAAACTTGACCTTCACCGATCTGAGCAGGTGTCGATCTCCTCCTCGGATCTGATCACTCATCCTCTCCAATTCACCAATCAGAGCCGCCATCGATCCTCGACCGATTCGATCGCTCATTGTCTCCGATTCACTGCTGTCCGACTTTGATCCACCACCGTCCGTCTTTGATTCTCCAAAGGCTCTCTCTCTCTCGTCTTTGATTTGGTTCCAACCATTTTTTGGGTGGTTTGAATGCTTGCAGCCGTGGACGATGTCGACGATCATCTTCTATCCCCCCCTCCTCCTCTCCTCTCTCATCGGTTCCCCACTCTTACGTCTCTCTATCCATCTCAATCTCAGTGTGCAAAACCCTGGCGTTGATTCTCAGGTTCGCGATCTTCCTCTTCGAGTACGCGCGGAGGATCGATTCCCATCACTCGTAAGTCCCTCTATGTTGATTCGCCGATCCAAAACCCTTTTTTTGTTATTCTCTCTCTCTCTCATAAAAATATGTTTTTTTTTGGGGATTTTAAAGTCCAAACGAGGCTTCTTCACGTTCGCTCTTCTTCGACAATCCGACCTCATTAAAAAAAGGTGAGTTTTTTTTTTATACGGGTTTGTTTAGATTGAAAATAATGAAATCGATGTATATTAATGTCGAGTCGCATGATCTGTTGTTTTTTGTTCCATTGATGATCATATGCTTTTGAATGTATCAAGACACAAAAGGGATTACAATGTTAGGTTTGGATTTGGATAGACAAATGAAAATTAGGTTTTTAATTGTGTGTGAATTTTTTGGGCAGATTCCATACCCTTCTATTTATGATCCTGTGGAGAAGTACATGTCTCTGATAATTCCTGCATACAATGAGGAACACAGGCTTCCAGGAGCTCTTGATGAGACCATGAAGTAAGTTCTTAGATAACTTTTATTCTTTTAAGTTTTGGTTGTCTTTTAAAGTAATCTACTCTGTTTTCTATTCCATTAATTGATTTTCTTTGAAAATGGGTTGAGTCTACAAATGCGGTTATTTGAATTTTCTCTATAGACTAATCTGCTAGGATGGAAAGCAATTTGATGGCATAGTTTTATATTACCCATGCACAAAGGCAGTTAATGGGAGCATCATGTTAGGAGAGGAGAAATTGAATACAATCCTAATCTTTGAAATTTTTATGCTAAAAGTTACTGTTCTCATCCGTTCAAAGCAAAAGAGATGACTGATACAATTAATATTGCATTGATCAAAATAAAGATAGCATAACCAGAGATATATAATACCAAACTATTCATGATAACGTAGAAGTCTTGTCTCTCCTTTTTTCAAAGTGATATTTAATTTGCACTGAAATCTAATGCAACAATAATATGTGACTTTCAAATTACATTATTTGTTTGGATGCCACCAGTGGTCCATCAAGTTTGCTATTGTTTTAACTTAAGAAGTCTTCTGAGTGTTTATACTGGTATTTATCATGCAGATGCTTCAGTCTTAGAGCTCTATATTCTGGTGTGCATGAATAAATTAGAGGCTAAAGAACGAAGCTCATACAATTTCAATGTTGTGATGAAAGGTCGCACCTCAAGTATGTATATCTGCCATTTTGTTTTGTGGGTTCAGGATTTCTTTAAATTATTTTCAATTACAAAGCAATCTTGCTTTTTACTTGATGTCTATTTATGTGGTGACTTTGGATTCCTTTTCTTCTGTTCATTGGTGGCTCTGTTGTGAAATGGCATTCTCTGAAATCTGAATTCATGATTTCCCAATACATGTCAATGTACATTTTTTTAATAAAAAATTTCAGTTTTATTTATCATATTTTTGTCATCAAATATATCCAATTCAAGATATTCCCTTGCAAGAATATCATGAATTCAGATCATATTGACACATGGGATCTCCAGAAATCTGATGAGTTTGTGCTAATATGTGATATTTTGCGCTGTGGGTTTATCTTGTTCAAGAACTTAAAAGTGCCTCAAATAACATGGATCTACTTGTTTACTTTTGGTAGGAATCAACTAGTTCTCTGGTGCATCAATTTTAATAGTCTCTCAACATGGATTTCTAGTGTATAATAGTCCATAATATTGACTTCCTATTGATGGGAAAGAGTTACGTTTTTTTTTATATTGAGTTTGATTTGATGGATTTAATTGTCAAGACTCAAGACCATATACTGACCTTGTGTCTTGTGCTATGGGTCCAAGCCCCCCACACAGAGTTTTTCTTATTGTTGTGATCATTGTGTCTTGTGCCCATTTTTTAGAACTCTTGGATGCACTGCCAGAGAAGAGAAGACGTGATGATGATGATGATGATTTATCCGATGACTCCTCATAGATGGAAATGGAGTTGAGGTAGTTGTGTTAATTATTTCCTTTTTGTCAGATGGTTTCTTTCATTTTATTTTTTTAGTTGCTCTGTGCATGCTTGGTTTAATTCACATGATCGAAAGATGTACGGTTCCTATCTCATAAACTGCAATAGCTTCTATTTCCTCTCCCATAGCTTTTCTGTAACATCTGAGTGTGTAGTATGCTATATGAAGCTCAATATGTGCATGTAGACAGAAATTTACATAAGAACTCCTCAAAACATTATCTTATTTTGCGCATGTCTGAATAATGAAGTGTAATTGGTTATGGGTCATTATTGAAATGTATCTGTGTGATTTATTGAAAAATATCACTTAACTTAATGATGTTTTTGTTTTTATTTTTTTTTATTTTGTGTTTATTTTTTGTCAGTGGATTTGCAATTTTTGGTTGATGATGTAAAGTAAGGGAAAAAAAAAGATCCTTGCTTGCTTTATTTCTTGTTCATATTCATAAGATTGTGTTTTGATTGATTTGTTTTATGATTCTCTTTAGGCATATTATATTGAGTGTAATTTGTTTTTATGTCTTGTTGTTGCTTAAAAGCTTTGGAAAGAACAGGTAATGTGAGACAACAATGGGGGGCTTTGGTTTTTCTTATGGCTTTTGTTTGAAGGAATGATTTAAATATGGTGGTGTGAGTTATAATTTAAGAGATTGTATATGGAATGAAAATTTTCAACTTTGTGTAGCATTCCATTATTCCATACCAGTGGGTTGATAACATAAAGTGAAAATATTGATATATGTTTGTATGTGCTTTGTTGATATTCCTCGTATCTTACCATGTCTGTCTTTATGTGGGTTGATAACTCTTCAAGTGATTATTAATGTTCTTCATTGTCAAATGCTATTGCAGATTCACCCAAGTTTTCAATTGAACAAGCGAGGAGAAGAAGCTTTCCATTTGTTTTTTTTAACCCTCTTGTGTGCTACACTTGAGCATGCTTGTTCTTGTGCGGATGAGATATTTTTGTTTTTTATGAATGAATATTGTATTTTTTTTTGTTTTTTTAGGAATGAATATTGCACCATTTGGTTTATCATAAAATAAAAGGTTATTTCATTTACTTTTTAAGTATTTTAAACATAGGTTATGTATGAAAGAATTTTTTTAAATCTGAATGGTGAAGACGGAAAAAGTTATTTGCGATGGATGGATCCGTCGCAAAAAGGTCATAAACAATCCCCTCAAAAAAATTTGCGACGGTTAACTTATCTGTCGCAAAAGGTGCTTTTACACTGCTATTGTCAAAAGTAAGTTTTTGCGACCATTATTTGCCACGGTAAAAAAAACCGCTATAAAAAGTATTTACGACGGCAAAAAACCGCTGTTAATCTTTTGCGACGCCGTTTGATACGACGGAACTCAAACCGTCGCAAAAGATTATTTGCGACGGTTTTGTGATTATTTGCGACGGTTTAAAACCGTCGCAAATGCATATTTTTTTTGTAGTGCTCCGCCACCACGTTGCCCTCCGCGAACCTCCGATCCAGCTCCGCCTCCTCCGTCCCCACCCTCCTGCATGGCCACCACATCTCCCTCTCCCGCCAAGAACGAGACCCCGGCGATGACATCAACGGCGTTGCGGTGGTCCTCCTCGGGATCTTTGAAGGGCACGGCATCACCGTCCACGGCCTCGACAGGATCTTGTGACATGGGGACAAAGACATGTTGACGCCCTTGACGGCGACGGAGACGTCGCCGGGGTCTCGTTCTTGACGGGAGAGGAGATGTGGTGGCCATGGAAAAGGTTGGGGGCGGAGGAGGAAGAAGCGGAGCTGGTTCGGAGGTCGACAAATGAGAGGTGGCGGAGAGCGAAGTGGAGGCGGAGGGAGCGGACGTAGTCGAAGGCCATGTCGGCGGAGAGGACGATGGGGTGGGTTCGTCTTAATATAAACATGATTTTTTTACAAGGGGTGGGCTGAAGATTTATGGGGTGGAAATATAAGCCCCCAACCCTCTTCCTCTCCTTCTTCCCCAACGCCCAAGCCCCCATCCCATGTTCGGCCAAACCCCAATGTCCCCTTCTCAGTTTATCCGAAAGTCAATTCATGTCTAGGGTGCGTTTGAAAATACTTTGAAAAAGTATGATTTTAATGCTTAAATAAAATAGCTTAAATAAATCCGAATATTAGAAAGCTTACTTTCTGCAATTTTTAAAAAAAACATGTTTTGTATTAAAAGTAATTAGAGGTTGAACCAGTCAACCAGGAATTAGATCAAGGCAGGACTACGGGTTAAAAGATTAAGTCCGTTAGATAATTTATCATCGGATTATGACTGAGGCATTGAAGTAAACTGTGTTATTTAGTAATCACTCCATGTAAAATATGAAGAAGGGAGGGACTGATAACTAAATAACACAGTTTACAGGGACTTAAAAATAAAATCATATTTCACAAATTAATGGTGTATGGACGAACGTACGTTTGATGGAGGGATTAAAAACCAAATAGGCGGTTGAATATGAGGACTTAAAAAGAAATATAAAGAAGGGAGAGATCGATTCCTAAATAAGCATGTTTACAGGGACTTAAAACTAAAAATATTTTTCTTTTCACACTATGATAAATATATTGAAAAATAATTAATTCAATCAGAAAAATAGAGTCCAAAAAATAAAAAATTACATTAAAGATATCCTTTAAACTTGTATTTTAGAAATACATTTGAAAAAATTAACTTCCAAAAGCAACTTTTTCTACCAAACATTAAATTCCTTCCAAATATTGATTCCTGAATTAAAAAAAAAAGCATCCCAAAAAAGTCAAAGGTCTAAAATCATCTTAAAAAACAGTTTTATTCCAAAATCTAATTTTCAATATGTGTTTCCAAACGGACCCTAAGACTCAAATAAGATTCATCAAAAATCAAAGTAAACAAAAATTCCCTTAAAAACTAAAACTTGCACTATCAAACGACTACAAACTATCACAAAAATTAATAAAGGAAAATGATATGTCTAGCCCTTTGTGCAGCTCCAATTGCAATTTACACCGATTTTCTTTTTAAATCATACACTATTCTATTAAGTTCATGTTGTTATATGAAATGAAGTATATATATTGAGATACCGTTTTTTTTTTCAAGTTGAAAAAAGGAAATTTTTTTTCCAGCATATACTATAATAGAATCTCATACATTATGATAGTGCAGTATATATTATGCTATCATAGTATATGAGGCTTTAAAATGGACCGAGTGTATCAGCGCTCATTTTTAAGTGATTTTTCAATTCCCAAAAATATAACCCAAAATCCATTACAAAAATGTTTCTAAAAAATTTCAAAAAAATTACAGACCCATCACTTATCTCTTAAAATTTTTAAGGGCACTGTTACACACAGTTTTTATTGTAGCCCCAAATGAAGCCCTATGTATCAAATTAACCATCAAACGAGATATGTACCTCTTAGATGAGGTATATACCTCGTTCAATCTTGTTACACTTACTAGATGAGGTAAATAAATTTTTCATTAAAACATATATTTCATTAGACGATGTTTACTATTTAATTATAAGGTGCGGATTGTCCATGGACTTCATTTGGGACTGCACATAACATTATCCATTAAATAAATTTCAAATATTGACAATTTTTGTTTTCATTTGTTTTATTTTAGTAGAAAGAATTTCTGTTTATTTTCCTCTAGGTCTATGGAAAAAAATCAATTGATGAACATTAAAATATGACTAAAGAGTGGGTGCAACATCACCCAAACCAACGGCCTTGTGGGCCTGAGCCCCAGCTCACCCCCTCTTGGCTTGGTCCCTGAAAGCTATAACAAAATTTTTAATTAAGTTTATTTTTTGTGGAAGTGTTTGAAAAACACATTTGCAATTTTTCATTTTTTTAAAAAAGCAAAATCACGCTCAAACTAACATTTGTATCTTCTTCAAATTATATACAAATCTTCAACTCTCTCTTTCAAATTTATTCCTCCCCTCACAACCAATAGATCATCCAATACGAGCAAGAAAAGAAAAGAAGCAAACTTTTGACAGTGATGGATTTTTGTTCACATCATCTGCTCTCATTCATGCTGATAACCCTTCCCCTTCAACCTCCTGGTCTGGCTAAACAGAACACCATACCCACTAAACCTAACACACCTATTTCCATTATAAAGTGATGTTATATTGATTCAGACATACAAGGGTGCATTGTGTGCGTCTGAGAGAGAGATGAGGCCCCATATGTTTCCCTTCCCTGCACAGGGCCATATAAATCCAATGCTCAAGCCTAAATGGCTCCTCCACCACTCCAAAGGCTTCTGCATTTTCTAAATAAATGGGTGCATTTTTTAATCAGATTATTTGATAGGGAGAATCAATTCTACTGTCCTCTGTGATGTAGGTGATTTTTACTAAACCACATAAATCTACTTCTGGATTTTTTGTTATGAGTAGATGCGTCAACACAAGTTTAAGGCCCCGTTTGAGACTGTAAAATGGCACGGATACTGCGCTGTCGACAAACAGGGCAGAATGCCACCTTCATCCAAACAAAAAAACTGCATTGGCATTGGGGCATCAAAAATGGCATTCACATGCCATTTCTATCCGTGGTAGAGAAGTTGTGGAAACAACGCTTCTTTATCACGACAACTTCTCTACCACGGCTCGTGTTGGCAGATGCAGGCATCCCCATCCCAAATGAGGCCTAAAAACATATTCTTTCTTTCTTTGTCTCTTGTAATAATGTTATTGTCTGTTCTTCGCATTCTGCCAATGACGCTGTTGCATCATGACCCCATCCTGCGGATCTTTCATTAGAATTCCTACTATCAAAAGATCCCAAGATAACAGTAGTTCTTAGAATATTCCTTTTGCATGTCGAAGATCATCTGTTTGCGGTCTAAAATCAAGTCCCAATTGAATATTGGTGGAGCTTTGTGGAAACTACAGCCAAACATGGGATCTGATTTTCCATTCCTCAAGTCTCCTTCAGTAATTCATCATCGATATCGTATGGAGCTCCATAACTATGAGGTTTAAATATACACTTCGTCTTTTGTACGTTTTAATTTGGAAAAGAAAATCAAAGACGACTTGGAAATTTAAACAAGTTCCAATCTTATAAGTTCCAATCTTATATAACATTAAAAAAAGACATATATTACCTTGATTAAAAGGATTGAGATAATCACTCAAGATATAGTATTTCTCAATCCCAATCAAGATGGATTTAAAAAAAAACATATATTACCCCCGGCTATATATACACACACACACACATATATTAGTGGAAACTAAAGCCAAACATCGGATCAGATTTTCCATTCCTCTAGTCTCCTTTCAGTGATTTATATTCCATAACCTATTTGGAACTCCACAACTAGGAGTACACTTCATCTTTTGTCCGTTTTTGAAAAGAACATCAAACACAACTTGGGAGTCTACGCATCTGCAAAGGTCTGTACTCTGAAATGTATAATAGTTCCAATAATCTTAAGAGTTCCAGTATAACACAAACAGTGGCATACAGAGAACATAAAAAAATGCAGGCCCTTCAATCCCATATAGTACTTAAAGGCACAATATTCTTCTTGTTCATACTAGTATATGTGTCAGCAACACCAAACCCAAAAAACCATCCAAGAGACCTGTCAGCCCTGCTCGCCTTCAAATCCCACATAACCTCAGACCCCCACAACATCCTCACAACCACATGGAACCCCAACACGTCCTTCTGCAACTGGACCGGCGTCTACTGCAGCCGCAGGAGACCTCGAGTCGTCGCTCTTCAGCTCGAGTCCCTCTCTTTGGAGGGCACCATCGCTCCAGAGATCGGAAACTTATCCTTCCTCGCATCGCTCAACCTCAGCGAAAACACTTTCAGGGGCCACCTCCCCAACAGTCTCGGAAGTTTCCGCCGCCTGAAAGTCCTCTCCATCTTCAACAACATGTTGGACGGCCCCATCCCGCCGTCCATCTTCAACGTGTCCTCCATCGAGGGTGTCAATCTCGGCGGGAACTTGTTGTCCGGGGAGATCCCGCCCGTCCACCTCCCACGCCTCAGGCTTCTCGCACTCTTTAAAAACCGCCTCTTCGGTCCCATTCCCCCGACCATCTTCAGCATCCCCACTTTAAAGACGCTTTATCTCTCCACCAACTCGCTCATAGGGCAGATCCCCGCTTTGTATCTCCCACGCCTCAGGTTCCTGGACCTCAGCTTCAACAATCTGTCCGGGGAGATCCCGTCGTCGATTGGAAACCTCACCCAGCTCAAATACCTCGGCCTCGGATACAACGAGTTCCGAGCCGGACCAATGCCGAGGGCGATCCTGAACATGTCGTCCCTGGTTGTGATTGGTCTCAATTTGGCGGGTCTCTATGGGAGCTTCCCAACGGATTTTGGGCTTCATTTCCCGTTCCTTCAGGCACTTTATCTCGCGCAGAATGACTTCTCTGGGCCAATACCTGGCTCCCTCTCAAATGCTTCGAATCTGGTTGTCGTAGAGATTGCTGGTAATATGTTCACTGGGTCAGTTCCAGCCTCGTTAGGAGACCTCTCGCACCTTCAAAAACTCAATTTGGCGGTCAACCGGCTCAGCGGCGGATTGGAGTTCCTCTCATCCTTGCTAAATTTGAACTACTTTAAAGTAGTAGTTTTATCTGATAATTCGTTCAATGGGTCCCTGCCAGATCTTCATTTGAGCAACATTTCGACGAGTCTTCAAAGAATGATGGCAAGCAATTGTTCCATCACTGGAAGTATTTCTATGTTGAGCAATCTAAGTAGCTTGATTCGATTGGATTTGAGCTATAATGAACTAACAGGTACAATTCCATCGGAGTTCAAAAATCTAGAGAAGATGCAGGAGTTGTACTTGATGGGGAACCGATTAGAAGGATCAATCCCTGAAGAAATATTTCAGTCCATGATCAATCTGGGTACGCTTTTTCTTGATCAGAACTTGCTTTCTGGACCGATATCAAGCTATGTTGGGAACCTCACAAGACTTCAAGCGGTAACATTGGCAGACAATGCTCTGTCTTCGACCATCCCATCTAGTATTTGGGGTCTCGCAGAACTGATTTGGTTGGACTTGTCACACAATTTCTTGGAAGGATATCTTCCAGTGGAGGTGAGGAATCTAAATTTCTTAACATTGATGAATCTTTCTTCGAATTGCCTGTCGGGTTTCTCCCCATCACACTAGGCCACCTCCCAATGCTAGTGAATCTCGACTTGCATAACAATTCCTTCTCGGGTTTGATTCCACAATCTCTTTCTAATTTGATAAGCCTCAGCCTCCTTGACCTCTCCTCCAATTCACTTTCAGGTGAAATCCCCAAATCTCTAACAGATCTTCAGTACCTCACCTCTGTCAATTTGTCGTTCAATCGGTTGGAAGGTGAGGTACCTGATGGTGGTGCCTTTGCGAACCTCACCATGCAATCTCTCATTGGTAATCTCGCACTCTGTGGATCAGCAAAACAAGGTTTGCCTGCTTGCAAGGTCTCAGACACAAAGACATCAAGGACTAGATCCATCATGCTAAAATATGTTCTCCCTTTCCTCCTCTTTGGCTTGGCAGTTTCTGTCATCCTGTTCTATGTGTTGCTGTCGAACAAAAAACAGAAATCTAGAGAACAGAAATCTAGAGGGCGTAACCCAACTGAACTGCTACTGTCTCAAGTCCATCAAAGATTTGTATCTGAACGAGAGCTAGTGCATGCAACCAACAACTTCAACGAGACTAACATCCTTGGGGTTGGGAATTCTGGTTCGGTTTACAAAGGGTTGTTGGAAGATGGGATGATTGTCGCTATCAAGGTCTTCAAGCTCGGGTCCTCAGAGCAAGCATTGAAGAGCTTTGAAAAGGAATGTGAGGTGATGTGCAATGTTCGCCACCGTAACATTGTGAAGATCATCAGTATCTGCTCAACAGAGAACTTTAAGGCTTTGATACTCCAATACATGCCCAACAACAACCTCGACAAGTGGTTGCACTCTTCACAAGACCATAAATTGTCCATCCTTGAAAGGGTGTGTATAGTGAGTGATGTGGCCTCGGCGTTGGAGTATCTCCACCATGGTTGCTCTAGGCCTGTGGTTCACTCTGATGTGAAGCCAAGCAACATCTTGTTGGACGAGAATATGGTTGGTCATTTGGGAGATTTTGGGATCTCAAAGCTTTTCTCTGGAGACAAGTCTGCGACACCAACGAGCACGTTGGGAACTCTTGGTTATGTCGCTCCAGGTGTGTATGCAATATCATCTCTCTCTAATTTTTTAGATATTATTCAACTTCTAAACATTTATTGATTATTTCACTTGTCCAAATATTTCATAATATTGATTTAGAATTATGTTTTCCAGTGCTAGTTCTTTTGTTCGTATGTGCTTCTTACATTATTAAGTAATATAAGGAGCAAAAGGAGAGACATATATAAACAGTCTCATATTCACTTTTGAGTCACTCAATGCTTCCAAACACAGCGAAGTTTAGTTAAATTACTTCTTCAATGTAGGAATGAATTTCTAACTAGTGCACGAATTTGAAAATCCTTGCAGAGTACGGTCTGTCTGGGAAATCATCTATACAAGGCGACATTTATAGCTTTGGGATTTTGCTCCTCGAAACATTTACAGGAAGAAAGCCTACAGACGCGATGTTCAGTAGTGGATCAAGCATAAGACAATGGGTCGAGGAATCATTTCCAATGCAATATTAAAGATTGTTGATGCCAGTCTCTTGAGAGATGACGATGAAACTCACTCTGATGACTGAGATAATATCGAATTGGGAGATGCACAGGCCAAACACAAATGTTTGTCATCAGTACTAGAATTGGGCTTGCTCTGTTCATCGGAAATGCCCAAGGAGAGAATGGCTTTGAAAGATGTGGCGGTGAGATTGAACAAGATCAAAATGGAGCTTGTTAGCGTGACATGAATGGTACTTGTAGCGTGAGCTTCCATACATCAAGAGTTTAACAGAAGGATGTAACAAAAAAAAAAGAGTTTACCAAAGGAAAGAAGATCAGTGCTTTTAAAAGACTATTAATGTTTTTCTTAGCCCCCTAAGCTGCCTCAATGTAATTCGATAATCAACATAGGTGTAATACTACAATAAATAAGGGATTTTCCATTTGATTGTATTTTCTTATTATTCTCATTGGATAACATTTCATTTTTTTTATTGTTTGGCTCAACTTAAATAAAATGAATATAAATGTTGAATAGATAAATATTTTTTAATTTTTAAATAATAATTCTTCATTTGTACAGAGTGCTCGTGTTTAAGAATGCACATGAGTTGTGGTTATTAAAAAAAAAATTACTATCATTTTACTTGTATAAGAGTTGTGATTTACACGTGTGATATTGTTCGCTTTACCCGTAGAAGGTTTTAAATGGCATTATATATGCAAGATCTATGCTCACATATAAACACTAGACATACTTGTTAGTCTATGTGGAACTAAACAATGAGTCTAATCTAACCTCACCCTAACCCTTTCTTGGGCCTATTGGGCTCCTCACCTCTTGATCTAAGCACCACAAAAAATCTAACATTTTAATCTAACTTTCAATTTCCAATAAAATTACAAAGCAGCACAACAAAATTACAACTTGTAATTTACAAGGCATGGAGTGGGATGTGACTGAGCATTGAATTCATTAGAAGAAATGCCGGACCAACTTGGTTACCAAATGCAGGCTTCAGCAATTCAGCTGTGTAAAAAATTCTGCTATAGATATTTCCTAATGAAAGATCAACATCCATGAAATAACAATACGCTCTAAGCTGAACCAGAGCCCAGCTCAGGCGTGCTATGATCAGCCAACAGATTGCCAAATGAGTAAAGCCTGAAACTAAGGTTAGCAAAACAAATTTAACATGGATGAATTTCAATCACTTTTGGCCGTACTTTTAGCTCTGCTTCGCATGAATGCATATGCTCTTCATGGAGCTAAAAATTAAGGCTAAAAGCAGTGCTGGGGGGTGACATGACTCAAATCTAATACAAGTTGGCATTTGATGATAAAACCAGGCAATCTTAGAACAAGGCCTTATGATTATAGTTTCCACATCTAAAAACTTACACCAAAATATGTAACTCCCTTTTGAATGTTTGATAATCAACCCAAAGAAACACGCATGGGCAATGAATTGTGCAGAAGGAAATCAATGCTTTGCAAAAGAGAACTGGAAACTTATTGCCATCAGGAAGGGGAAACCATGGGAATTTCTCATTGCAGCCTGTGATACAATCAGTGCTCAAAGCCCTTGCGCAATACCCCAACATCATTTGGCAACACGTTTACACTAGACGCAGTGGACGACAACAACATTAGAATGATCTTAGGGTTAAAGAAAACCACTGTTTCATTTGGCAACAAGTTACATGAGAATGGTGTCAGAATGATACAATATAAACCACACTGTTCAGTGCATGAATGGATATACTCTTCATGGAGTTAAAGATAAGGCTAAAAGCAGTGTTAGGTGTGACAGGACTCAGATTTAATACAAGCTACCATTTGACAATAAAACCCAACAATCTTAGAACAGAACCTTACAATGATAGTTTCCACATCTAAAAACTTAATGCGAAACATGTAAAAATCCCTTCTGAATGCTTAAATGATCATCCCAGGAAACATGCATGGGCAAAGAATTGTACAGAAGGAAATCAATGCTTTGCGAAAGATGACTGGAATCTTATTGCCATCAGGAAAGGGAAACCATGAAAATTTCTCATTGCAGCCTGCGATATGATCAGTGCTCAAAGCCCTTGCTCAAACCCATCACTCTAGACGCAATGGGTGACTACAATGTTAGAATGAAGAAAACCACTGTTTCATTTGGCAACAAGCTACAGGATAATGGTGTTAGAATGATACAATATAAACCGCACTGTTCACTCACTGACCGTGATTCATCGGTAAGCCATATAACTTTTCTGATCCTGGAAATTTCACATCCTGACATGTAATATGCTTTCAAAAAAAAATGTGGATTTTTAAGGGGGAAAAAAGAATAGACAAGTAATTTGGTATGCTGACGACATGGTACCAGGTTTATACATTGTGGCTGTCGGACCAAAGCAGTCTGTTTTCCTCCTGTGGCATCTCGCCCATAGCAACTTGTAAGCTTGGCTTGAGCGCGATCTTATTCCACTCATTCTCCACTTGAAAGTAAGATCCATTGGAAGGGGTGGAAGATCTCTAATGCCGTTATTGTGAAAACAGTGATGTAGGTATGTCGGAGATGAGCCGAAAGCTTGTATGTCCATGTGCACCAAAGAATTAAGTTGCTTAAAATAGCCCAATAATAAATTTGCAATCTCATAGGTGTTACACATTAAACAAGAAACCACACTTTGGTCTTTGTCAACTGTCGAAGAATTCAATCAGGCAATTTACAAATACTTACCCATTGTCTTCTATACAATATGATTGAACAAAGATCTGGATTTTTGAACTTGATATCAGGGAAAAGACACTGCCAGAGAATAATACAGTTACTAACCACGCAAGGATGGTGAAATAACCTGCCTTTCGAGGAAGGTTTGTGCATGGAAAAAAAAGAAGAATAAACTAACGCACCTCAAGTCCCAGTCTCGGGTCACATCCCAGTAGAATGAATACAATGAGTTTATCATGCTAGAGAGTAGCCAGAGAGGACGGTAGAAATTGGTCCAGTTATCAGGGAGGACATGGTATTTGGTGGCAGAAAGAAAAATAACGGGGAGTGCTCTTGAATATTTAAAAGCTGCAAATACAGGAAGAATAGAATCAATAATCAGTGAAGAGCAAACAGATTAATCTGTATATTACTGTGTAAAACATCAACAGATTAAGGCACAGGACTAGCTGCAGATGAAATTACATTTCATATGGCATGATACATCTATATTCAGATATAGAAGAAGTGTTTGCAACATCAACAAAAATCCAATATAACTGGATTTGACATAAAAGTTCTTCAAACAATTGAAAACAGAAATATGACCATACCCCAGCCTTGAATAGCAACATAGCAGAGTGGTGCTTCAAGAGTTGAATGTGGTTGGATTTCCAAATTAAAAGATAGCAAAGCAAAAAGGAAAAAGAAGGAAAAAAAAAAGCCCTCCATAAATGATACAAAAAACAGAGGAATCTAAGATTCCTCTGTTACTCATGTAAACATGAATTCAACATTGTGGTTCAGACTTCAGTTTACGATTAATGGTATGTTGGATGGATGGTAATTCTGCTGTAGAATCGAATGGAATCTTGACTGAATGATTCAACATGAATACCATGTTGTAGAGTTTTTAAAGAACAATCGCATTATATAAAGAAATCAGGTAGCTTCACAAATGACCCCGATGTATTGCCACATCAAAAACAGACTCTAAAGGGAAACAAGATGACGGTGAAAATATTTATTTGAGAATGCCCATGAAATATCAGAGAAATTCTACAACATGATGAGGGAAACACAATTTATTGCGTGTTCCCCCAAGTTCATCATTGTACGTCATCAATTTCCCAATGTGGTTATCCTCTAGAATTTCCTATGCATTTCCTACAATGTCAACAGTGTGTGTGGACTATTTCAAGTTTGTAAGAACTGAATCAAATTTGTATATCAAATGCAGTCTCACAGATGCATATTACTATATAAGATGGCATGCTTCAGATAACTATGCATCAGCTACATGCTGTGCAAAAGTTGCTGTACTCAAGTCCAGCCAGCTATTTGAAGTGACTGAATTCAACCGTATTTTTACATGTCATTAATAATGACAATAACTAAAAGTACCCAGAAAATGTCAGATATTGCTCAGGAAACGTAAAATTTATTAATCATCAGAATTTATTTTGAAGAAAATGGTAGACCAGCTAACACAATTTATTAAAATAAGTTGGGAAAACAAGTCCAAATACGACAATGATTAATTTATATGTTGCAAAATTATTTTATGTTTGTTTTAAGATTTTAGGAAAGATGCAAACAATAGAAAGGCAATACCCAGTAACAAGAGATCATCAGTTACTAATGGGACTTTTAGCCTTCTAAATGTTTAAAGGAAGAAAATTGAACTTGCAGTATTTATATATTCTGAAAGGAACAAAAAGACAACCTCAGGTAGTTCTCCTAGAATAGCTTCTTCAGCTTAGCATTCGGGATGGAGAAGAAAGAGATGCTCCTAAGCAGGAAACTTCTATAAATCTCATGATACCACCATGTTCTTTGGCAATCTAGATGAAAGTAGAAAATGTCACTTAAAGTATCGACAAAGATCAAGAGAATTCAACATTGATAATGTAGATTTGACATTATCTTCAATGTATAATGTGGTAAACTGATAATGATATGATGGCTGCTGAAATTCAGTGACAATGATAGTGGAACGCATTCTTTGAATATGTATACTCTTTAAAAATGTGACGATCATCGTCATTTGAAATAAATGTTTTTTTTTTTTTTGAGATCATTTGAAATAAATGTTACAATACTTAATAATATCCTAATAGGCTGCAAAATGTAGATGTTTATCAATCAACTTCAAAGTGGGTTCCCATAATTTAGAGTTGTAAAAACAGTGGAGGGACTGTTTTCCCAAAGAGACCATTAATTATTAAGTGACAAGAGGCAGAAAGATCAAAGAGTGCGGAACCACCGAGGATTGTTGTAGTAAATTATTATGAACCAATGTTTTTTTTTAATATAAACGGTAGGCGAGCACTTTTGTATTGAATAAAGGCATAAGCCCAAAAGGAAAGTACAAACAAGCATAAAGATAACAAAACCAAATCAAAACACCTGAGGGAGAAGAACAAAACTCCCCAACAGCCCCTAAGTAGAAGAGATATCTACTTGGTGACCGCCGAGGCTCTCCCCCATCACCTCCCACAAGGGATGACCCGGACCATTTTTTTTTTTAAGATTAATGGTACAACGAACCAATTTAATGAACAAACACCCAGAAAAAGGTGAAGATCAGATGAAGCATTCACCATTGCTAGTTGAACAGCCATATCACAATTCACCAACTCAAAACTATAGTTCCTTGTGTCATACTCCCTGAAACCAAAGTCAAACCGTCATGTCCTGAAACACCCTCATAATCCTTTCTACCCTATCTAAAATTCCAACCAAAAGTCACACACCAATTAGAGATGCTGGTGGCAATCCTCGGATCCCTGGAATGGGACAAGCACTTGAGAACCCATTTTAGCTGAATAAAAGGAAAAACAACATAATCACCACAATGCAAAATTCATCAATATTTACAATACACTTCACAAAAGATAAATGGTAGGGACAATCATTCCTTCAATCACTTTTGTAGTTCCAACGTGTTTTGAAATGTTTTTTTTTTAATATATATGTTTGTCTAATGAAATACACACCTTCACAAAAAATGAAATGTATACTTCAATGAATTGAATGCTCCCCTTCTTACATTTCCCTTAATTGAGTACATACTCGACTAACAGCCCAAACCCAAAATATACTCGAATAGAGAAATCATATATTTGATTAGGACAGTAAGAATCACCAGTGTATCAGCGCCCTTAAAAAAAACAACTTCCCAATACAATAGAAACATAAGATCGTAATGTCAAAGGGACTCACAGAGCTGCTGAACTACATAACGACCAAGGAACCCCGTCGCCCCAAACAGGGTCGCAACAATTCCACTGCTCACACCAAATTCAGTCAGCATTTCCATTATTCAAGGCAAAAAGAATCCATTTTTCATCAAATAAAACACACATACGAATCTGAAAGACGACCCCACGCCTGTGCCCTTGCGAACGAGATGGCCGACGCCCTTCGGCGCCAGTGTCGATCCATAGGCTCTTGATGCCCGAATCTGAGGTAGATAGGGGGATCGGAAAACCCTAGAAATTGAGATAGACCTCTCCGACACGGCTGCATCATTTTCGGGACAGAGAGGGTGACGGATCGGGCGACGAGTCGAGGATTTGTTTGGGGAAGGGGAGCTGAAGGTCCAGTGATCCGCCAGAGCTAGGTAACGATGAGTAAGTGCGTTTCATTATTTGAATGTATAGATCAATATTTTTTTTCTTTTTCAATGATTAACGTGTTCGGAACAGAGAAAATGATAAAAAGAAAAGGGAAAAATCCATTAAAAAAACCGCAGAAATCTCACTGAAATCCCGTAAACCCCTTTTTTTTTTTTTAATTCATATAACCCAATAAAAATATCTAGTATATCCAAATAACCCCTTAAATAAAAATTTTGTTAATAAATGATAAATATTTTACACATATTTAATTTAGTTAACCCTGACTGAAAACAAGATATACTAAAAAACCACTACAATGGATTAGAAATGCGAAAAATCATATAAAAATGACGATTTAACCATATCTAGATATATTATAAAACTCTATTCGGGGGATAAAATCGTTATTCATAAAAGATTTTTCATATTTTTAACACATTGTAGGTTTTTATTTATTTATTTTGTTTTCTACAGGGTTAACCAAACATAATATTCACAAAATATTAATTATCTGTAAACATGATTTTTTTTCCAGGGGGTTATTTAGATTTATTAGGTGTTTTTAGGGGGTTATATAGAATTTCCCTAAAAAAAGGATTTTTAATTTTAAGTCCCTGTAAACAGACGTATTTAGGAATCGATCTCTCATTTTTTCATATTTCTTTTTAAGTCCCCATATTTAACCGCCTATTTGGTTTTTAGTCCTCCGTCAAATGTCCGTCCATACACCGTTAATTATGAAATGTGATTTTATTTGTAAGTCCCTATAATTTAAGTTATTTAGTGATAAGTCTTTGTAAACTATGTTATTTAGTGATTAATCCCTCTAAAATATAACGAAATAAGAGATTAATCACTAAATAACATAATTTACAGGAACTTATAAATAAATCACATTTCACAAATTAACGGTGTATGGACGGACGTTTGACGGAGGGACTAAAAACCAAATATGCGGTTGAATATGAAGACTAAAAAAGAAATATGAATAAGTGAGAGACCGATCCCTAAATAGGCATGTTTACAGGGACTTAAAAATAAAAATCCTTAAAATTATATATAAAAATAGTTTTATTTTACTATTTAAAAACACAAAAGACTAATTTACTCTTATATAATTAGATCTTTAACATATCACATACCTCTTAACTTTTATTAAAATATTTCACTCTCTTAATTTTTTTAATGTAATTCACACATTCTCACGTAGAACATTTTTTTACTCTAAATTCTTTATGATTATGTGGATTCTGTGAGATATATGTCAATATAATTTGAGTTTTTAATGATGAACTCCATTAAATGATTTTAAAAAAAATGGATTTGTACTAATGAAGTCATAAAAACATGTGAATAGCCAAGCAAAAAAAAATGTTTAACAAGGATTTAGAATACTAAAATATCATCTGCTATATTGAGGCACAATACAGATTTAAATTACATATTGCGATTATACACAATGAAAAATGATAAACGATATCAGGTAAGATATATATAAGAAACATATAATATGATATATAATAATAAAACATCTAAGTAGATTAATTTGAGTCATATAAAAAGATATTGTTGTTGAAATAACCTAACAAGAGTTAAATGAATATTAAGAATTTAATTACAAAAGGGTACATTAGTCTTTTGTATTTTTAAAATGGTAAAATAAGACTTTTTTATGTATAATTTTTAAAAATAGCTGATTTGAATATTTCTAACGTTTAAAAGATTTTTTTAGTCATTTTTCCTTTGAAATATAAAAAAAAAAGAAAAAGATTCAACATATATATTAATTCATTTAAATATTATATATAGTACAGGCATGTGTATTTTTTTTAAATGTATTCATCAATTGGGATTTTTATAAATATTCAAATAATATATGAGAAAAAGACTTTAATCATATTGTCTTTTGGTCAAACCGGATAACACCAATTGCTTACATGTATAATTTAATAAATGGGTGAACAGTGATTAGTGATTACGAAGCTCCCCTTTGTGAAGCAAAGTACATCATGGAAGTATATAATTTTTGCTTATTATTTGATCATTCAGTATAAACTAGATAAGTATTATTTGATAATTTGAAATAAATTTTGATAAATTTTATGGGTGCTTACACCACCGCGTCCGTTATCGGTGAGTGACACGTGTTAGTCTGTTGATCCAGAATCGATCAATGGATCATTTTGCCCCGATCGTAATGCATGTCCCATAAAGTACGCCGATCGATAAGCTTTATGAGGTTCGATCTAGTTGATCAAAGGCCCATCTGAACGATGGTCGATCAAACATAAGGTTGAATGAATGCTCGTGTTAAATTGGGTTGCCGAACGAGTTACACTACTTTTTTTTAAAGAAGATACATTTTCAAGGGTGCGGGATTCTATTTCGAAAAACTTTGACAGTGTACGATCTATTTCATTAAGGAATGGGCACATATCTGGGTGGGGTTTCAAGTATCATCATTGAAGAGACATTGTGGAGTAGTATGATTTCCTCTGAGGAGGTGGGTCAAAAATCTTGTCAACCCGTCGGTGGTAGGGTATGCATTACTGCGAACGAGGGGGCGTGGAACCTATAAAGTGTTAATTTTCAGTGGTTTTTCTTGTTTTATTTGCTTTCTTTCGAACTATGTTATTCTTCTCCATTACTTATCTCATTTGATTATGTTCTATCCAGGGGTGGGCCCATGGGTTGACTGTGTCGGGTTGTAGATCGGCCCAGATTTTGTGAAAAAAACTTCAAATAGTAGTCCAGCCCAGTTTTTAGAAAACCCCAATAAAGCCCAACTCATATTTTGTTCAAAAACCCCCCAAAACATTGGTTCAACCAGTTTTTTTAGAAAAACCCTAAGACCTAGTTTGACATGGGGATAAGGAGTTGGGATAAGAAAAAAATTGGATTAAATAACTTGTTATCGCATATGGTATTAAAAAAAATTGGGATAAAGCATGAACAATTGTCCGCATTTTGAGATAAAAAATGATAGTTTGTTCTATATAAAAGGTGAAATAGACTTTGTTCCAATTTTTATCTTTATTTTGTAAAATTGGGATAACATTTATGACTACCCTTAAAAAAAAAGTGTTCCACCAAATAATATTAATACCTCATTAATAGGAAGGGCAGATTTGATATTTTTTAAAATAAATTAAAAATTATCCCATATTTGATCCAAATGCAAGATTGAGGATAAGAACACAAAAAATAAGGATAATAAAAGCATTACCAAATGCAAATCTGGATAAAAATTATCCTAATTGAGCATTTTTTTAAGCATATTTTACAGCCGACCAGCCGTCAATGAATAAATCACCCCCTTCACCAACACCAAATAGTATGTATGAATTTGATTTTTTTTTTTGTAAATTTTCTTTAATTATTTTGATTAATTATATGTTTTGTAGATGCATTTAGATATTTTATATTTTGACAATGTTTGTTGGTGTGATTTTGAGTTCTTTTAGTGAAAGATTGATTGGTATCAAAAAAAAACCATATATAAAATCAAGATGTGCAGTGGTAAAAATCAATGGAATTTTTTGTTAGGGTTTGTAATTGTTATTCACTTTTATGTTTTATTAATATTTATTTTATTCCAAATAAATGAAGAATTATTCTCAATTATCTAGGTGTCTAATAAGAAAACTAAATCAAAACTTTTTAAATTGAGTTTGTATTTGTGATTTTTTTATATAACATTTGAGTTTTTTTTAATATATTTTTTATGTAAATTATAATTTTAGATGGATTTTAAGTAGAGGATTGTATTCATTAAAAGAAAAGAAGAAAATAAGGAGAGAATTTGCTGAAATTATTAATTCGGACTCGATAATAGATGATTTTCACTCTGTAATACACCGCAAGGCTCAACTTAAATAATGCTTTATTTTATATATTTTTTAATTTTCTGAGTTACTCTCGACTAAACTTTGATTATGAATTTCTCTACTTAGTATATTTGATTATTAGCTTTTGTATCAATAAACTTGTTTTGTTTTATTTAATCTTTTGATGAATTTAATTTATTTCAAGTGCATCATTTGACTACAAAAAAAAATTAATTTATCAAGAGAAATTTTTTATGAAAAGATTAATTCAGCCCACCCGAAAAAGTATCATAGATCCTCCCCTGGTTCTATCTTACTACAAGAATAGAAAATGACTACGTTTGACTAAAAAAAATATATATTTTGATAACTATTTTAATGAAACTGAAATGGTTTTTCAAACATAAACAATCAACTACTGTAGGTATAGAATTGTTACTAAAAGATATAACTTATCCTTGATTTATTTAGCCCTTGTTTGTTTCAAGAATAACCCTTGAAATAACTGACAATTAGGTAGAATAACATTTTTTTTGTTTGGATGCTGGTATACCCTGAGATATCTTATGCAGAATAAACTGACATAAAGTGGTATATGGATTCCAATCAACCCCTAGAATTAAAATTATTCCAGATTATTTCACTCATGGCCCGTTTGGGATGTGACATAAGATTTTTCGCCCTTGATAGCTACACTGAGATAGATAACAATCCATGCTGAATAGGTAAATTTTTGTTTGATTGTTTTTTCTGTTATTCTCATTGAAAAATATAAAATTGATCTTTTTGTTGTTTGGTTAACCTTGAATAAAGTAAGGATAAGTGGTAGATAAGAGAATGATAAGAGTTTATGACTTTTCAAATGACAATTATACCCCTGCATAAATTATTTTTGTTTGGGAATAAGTATAAGAGATGTGTGTGTGATATAATAATGTGATAGTTTTTAAATGTGTGCAGAAAGTGTTAGGTAAGATAAAAATTTTAAAATGACAGATAAAGATATTTTTATCTATTGGTATAGATAATCCTGATAAGCAATTTAGCATTTTCTGAGAATAGTTATCAAACCTTATCCTAGCTTATTCAGACATAACTTCAAGGTTTATTCTTGTCAAACAAACAGCTGTTTGGGGACAATTCTTATTCAGTGTTTATTCTCCACCCCAAACAGAGGTCAAAGAATATGTGGGGGTCCATTGTCAAATCAACTATCATCACTTTTAATAAATCACATGTCAATTCTAGCATTTGTCACTAAAGAGGAGGTACTTCTCCCATCTACCAAGAGGAGGTTCGGTACTTGCTTGCTTGTAGTGCCATCCCTAAGAAATCCTCCAAGAGGGATGAGATCACAAGAATAATGATGAACACTTTCTTTTCAAAACGGCCATTATATTCAAATCAAAACTCTATATTCCACCCTACTTGCACGAAGGTGTTTATAAGCAGATGCATGCATACATTAAACTTTATTCCATTCCTTGGAATCCTTCTCATATACCCAAGGGAAAAATGACCCAACTCGGTAAATGACTATTACAAGACCCAACAACATATTTACTAGACATACCTCTACGTGACAATTACAGAACCCAACAATATTATTAATAAAACACCACTCTAAAGAGAAACCAAAACAATCAAACTTGGCCACGAAGAATTACTTCATCACACTCTAAAAGAAACATGGAGAATCTTTTAAGAGCATTAATTTCTCGGTATATGGAATCTCACACCGCAAGTGCCATTCCTGCCACCTCAGTGAGCTCCATTTTGATCTTGTTCAATCTTATCACCACATCTTTCATAGACATTCTCTCCCTTGGCACTTCTGTTGAACAGAGCAGGCCTAATTCCAGTATTGATGAAAGACATTTATGTTTGACCTGTATATATCTAGAATTGATATTGTTACCCTCATTAGAGCTAGTCATATCTACGTCTCCCAAGAGATTGGCATCAACAATTTTCAATATTCACCGGGAAATGAGTCTTCGACCCATTGCCTCATGCTTGATCCACCACTGAACATCACATCAGTTGGCTTTGTTCTAGTGAAGGTTTCGAGAAGCAAAATTCCAAAGCTATAAATGTCACCTCGTATTGATGATTTCCCTGATAGACCATACTCTGCAAATGATTTTCAAATTGATGCACCAGTTAGAAATTTATCCGGCCCTTTGTAGCAACATAAAAGTAAACTAAATTTCATTGTGAACTAATGATCCAATAAGCGCATAACAAATTAACACACGAACTACAACTAGAAAGATATATCTAAATCAACTTTGAGTGTTTGGACTGGTGAAATGATCAATAATTGTTAAGAAGTTGAATGATTTTTCAAAAATCAGAAATTGCTAATAATGGATATGCACCTGGAGCAACATAACCGAGGGTGCCCAATGTACTCGTTGGTGTTGCAGACTTGTTCTCTTTACAGAGCAGCTTTGAGATCCCAAAATCACCCAAATGAGCGACCATGTCCTCATCCAATAAGATGTTGCTCGGCTTCACATCGGAGTGAACCACAGGCCTAGAGCATCCATGGTGGAGATACTCCAACGCCAAGGCCACGTCACTCGCTATACACACCCTTTCAAGGATGGACAGCATGTGGTCTTGTGAAGAGTGCAACCACTTGTCAAGGCTTTTGTTGGGCATATATTGGAGTATCAAAGCCTTGAAGTTCTCAGTTGAGCAGCTACTGATGATCTTCACAAGATTACGGTGGCGAACATTGCGCATCACCTCACATTCCTTTTCAAACCTCTTCGATGCTTGCTCTGATGACCCAAGCTTCAAGACCTTAATTGCCACAATCATCCCATCTTCCAACCGCCCTTTATAAACTGAACCGAAACTCCCAACACCAAGAATATTAGCCTCATTGAAGTTGTCGGTTGCACGCACTAGTTCTCGTTCAGATACAAATCGTTGATGAACTAGAGATGGCAGTCGATCTATCAAGTTGTGCCCTCTCCTCTTACATTTTTTGTTTAACAACACATAGAACACAATGACAAAAACTGCCAAGCCAAAGAGGAGGAAAGGGAGAACATATTTCAACATGATGGGTCGAGTCCTTGATGTCTTTGTGTCTGATGCCTTGCAAGTAGGTAGACCTTGCTTTGTCGCTCCACAGAGAGCGAGATTACCGATGAGAGATTGCACCGTGAGGTTCGCAAAGGCACCACCATTTGGTACCTCACCTTCCAACCTATTGAACGAGAGATTGAGGAAAGTGAGATCCTGAAGATTGGCTAGAGAGTTTGGGATCTTTCCCGAGAGAGAATTGGAGGAAAGATCGAGGAGGCTAAGGCTTATCAAGCCAGAAATGGATTGTGGGATTGGACCTGAGAAGGAGTTGTTCTGCAAGTTGAGATTCACTAGCATTTGGAGGTGTCCTAGTGTGATGGGGAGGAAACCCGACAAGCGATTCGAAGAAAGATCCATCACTGTTAAGAAATTTAGATTCCCCACCTCCTCTGAAAGATATCCTTCCAAGAAATTCTGAGAGAAGTCCAAGGAAATCAGTTGTTTGAGACCCCAAACACCAGATGGGATGGTAGATGACAGAGCATTTTCTGCGAAGGATATTGTTTGAAGACTAGTGAGGTTCCCTACATGGCTTGGAATTGGTCCAGAAAGCATGTTCTGGTCAAGAAATAGAATACCCAGATTGGTCATGGACTGAAATATTTCTTGAGGTATTGATCCTTCCAATCGGTTCCCCGTCAGGTGCAACTCCTGTATCTTCTCCAGATTTTTGAACTCCAATGGAATGGTACCTGTCAATTCATTATAACTCAAATCCAAGTGAATCATGTTACTTAGATTGCTGAACATAGAAATACTTCCAGTGATGGAACAACTGCTTGCGAGCATTAATTGAAGACTCGTCGAAATGTTGTTCAAATGAAGATCCGGCAGGGGCCCATTGAACGAATTTCCAGATAAAAGTATTTCTTCAAAGTTGTTCGAGTTTAACAAAGACGAAAGGAACCCAAGTCCGCCGCCGAGTTGGTTGTCTGCCAAATTGAGTTTTTGAAGGAGCGGGAGCTCTCCTATCGGGGCTGGAACTGACCCAGTGAACATGTTACCAGAGATCTCAAGGACCATGAGATTCGAAGCATTCGAAAGAGAGCTGGGGATCGGCCCGGTGAATCCATTCTCGGGGATATGGATCTCTTCAAGAAATGGGAAATGAAGCCCAAAATCCGTAGGGAAGCTCCCGGAGATACGCAACCACGTGAGGTCAATCACAACAAGTGACGACATGTTTAGGATCGCTCTTGGCATGGGCCCAGGTCGGAAATCGTTTTGTCGCAAAATTAATGTGTGCAGGCTAGAGAGACGCCCAAGCGATGCGGGGATAACATCTCCTGTTAAGTTGTTGTAGCTGAGGTCTAGAACACTCAACTGGCTGAGGTTTCCGATCGATGATGGGATGGGGCCCGTAAGTCTATTCTCGTAGAGGTTCACGACGGTGAGCGACACGCTGTCCCCCAGCCCTCCGGGGATCTCTCCGGAGAGCTGGTTGTTGCTGAGGTCCAGGAAATTGAGGCGTGGGAGGTGTATAGGAGGGATCTCTCCTGTGAGCGAGTTGCCAGCGAGAGAGAGTTTCTCCAAAGTGGGGATGTTGAAGATGGTCGGCGGAATGGGACCATCGAGGCGGTTGTAGAAGAGGGCAAGGGCCCTAAGGCGTGGGAGACGGACGGCCGGGATCTCCCCAGACAATGAGTTTCTGTAAAGAAGGACACTCTCCAAAGAGGACATGTTGAAAATAGACTCTGGGATGGGACCGTCCAGTGTGTTGTTGAGGAGGGCGAGGAGTTTTAGGCGGCGGAGGCTTCCGAGACTGTTGGGGATGTGGCCCGTGAAAGCGTTTTCACTGAGGTCGAGCAATGCGAGGAAGGATAAGTTTCCGATCTCTGGAGCGATGGTGCCGGCCAAAGAGTAGGATTCAAGCTGTAGAGCAGTGACTCGGGGTCTCCTGCGGCTGCAGTAGACGCCGGTCCAGGTGCAGAAGGACGTATTGGGGTTCCATGTGGTGGTGAGGATGTTGTGGGGGTCTGAGGTTACGTGGGATTTGAAGGCGAGCAGGGCTGATAGGTCTCTTGGATGGTTTTTTGGTTTTGGTGTTGCTGACACACATAGTATGAACAAGAAGAATATTGTGCCTTTAAGTACTATATGGGATTGAAGGGCCTGCATTTTTGTGTGTGTGTGTGTGTGATTAGTTGGGTAGCTTAGGGAGGTTTATATAACTTTGGCAACCGAGAGAGAGAGAGAGAGAGAGAGAGAGAGAGACTTCAGGGATACGTAGACTCGCAAGTTGTGTTTCATTAATTGTTTCCAAGCATGGAAATGAGTCGCTGAATGGGAGACTCCGGAAAATGTGAAAGCAGACAGCCACCCATATTGAATGTGGACTTAATTTTGACAGGATAAGCGTAAGAAAGATTCCGTGAAGAAAAAAGATAAGTGCAATCCGATAGCAAATTGGATCAATCATTTTGATGCTACTATGACTGACTTGACTATGTCCAACTCACGCGCACCGTGTCAGTCATTTTGTGTAAAATCAGGCTATGTGTAATACGCGTTGGTTTTCGTAACTATCCGATCTTATCATTTTAATATATAAAATTTAATTGAATAATAATAAAAATATTAAAATTTAATTTATCTTAATTTTAATTTAAAAAACCGACAGAATATCTCATTTAAAATGATTCAATAAGATCAGACGGTCACAATCGTGTTGGATCTAACCTAGTCTCATTTTGCGCATGCAGTTGAAATATCAGCTTCAAATCTCAATGCGTTCCTATATGTGGAACTGTCATGGTTTCTCACACGTACTCGAGTCTCCATGGTCGTCTAGCAAATATTTATTTATTTTTTAAAAATGGACTCACTAAATTTGTATAGGAAATTTTACTATTTTAAAAAAATTAAAATATGTGTGGACTATTTATAGGATTGTTCTAACATTATTCAACAAAGATTGGCTGACCTCTTAATTCCAAACACTTTTTAACACTTCCTATGTTTGGTTCGAGAATTAAATTATTATGAGATTTATGACTATTCTAGTATAAATAAGGATAAAATAATTTTGGATTTGGTTGTCTTTTGAATTATTCTAATTAGGAAACGTAATAATAAAATTTTGTTATTTGGATAAAATGTGAATAATATATGGACAAACATTTATAAAAGGTAAAAAATGATGATAGTTGATTTATAAGAGGTGATGACAGTTGATTTAACAGTAGGTCCACAAATTTATTTTGATTTAAATAACCTGAAATAACTTAATTATAATGAGTGGATGAAATCTATATATTACTTTATACTATTTTTAATATAAAAAGAATGATATAAATCATATTGATTATGAATAATCATATGTTCAAATTTAAATTGGTTCGGTTTGGTTAATTCGATTTTTATGTAAAAACAAATCCAAATGAAAATAAATTCATTTATTAATTTTTCAATCCATACTCAAACCAAACAAAAAATCTATTGACTCAGATCTGTAAAAAAATCGATTTAGATCGATTCGAATTCAATTTAACTGATCAAAATTATACCCCTAGATGGATCCATGTGAACGCATTGAGAAAATATTTCAACTACAGGTGTAAAATGAATGTGACACAGATGCGGAAATCGTACAGAGTCTTCCTTGTTCTTGTCAAAAATCAGTTAATGGAAACTACAATTAATGTGGGGTCTGATTTTGCATTCCTGGAGTCTCCCTTCAGTAAAGTCATCTTGGAATTCTATAACCATTGGTTTAGTTCTACACTTCACCTTTTTGACCGTTCTTGGAAGAGAAGGCAACGAACATGACTTGTGAGTCTACGCATCTGCAAAATTCTCTATTTGAAATGTAATAGTGATCTCTCTTGGTTGCCAAAACTTACATAAACCGCCCAAAACTCTCCAAGCAGTCACGTGTCGATCGCTAGATTGCTGAGTATTATAGAGTCTAAGAATTCAATTATGACAACTTAACGGAATTTCGTTTTCATATAATGGATGAGAGAACTTGAATTCGAATCTTGTCACATGTTGATAGAGGAAGATTTTACCAAGAAAAAAAAATCTTACCAAGATTTTTAATTTTTAACTTCCCACAGTGATTGATCTTTCACTTCTTCATATTTTGATTTTAGTCTGTAGATTTAAAAGATTTAAATGATATATTCTTTTTTAGTCTATGGGAGTGACTTATCCCTAAATTATTTGATTTTCGTTTTAATCCTTAGGAGGGACTAAAAATGAACATATCATTTAAATCTAGGGACGAAAACCAAAATATGAAGAAGTAATAGATCGATCCATAAATATATATGTTTACAGGAACTACTACTACTACTACTAATAATAATAATAATAATAATAATAATAATAATAATAATAATAATAATAATAATAATAATAATAATAAAGTTGTTATCCAACTTCACTTGGGCGTCTAATGCTTAGGCTCCGTTTGGAAACACAGATTGAAAAATAGATTTTAGAATAAAGCTACTTTTTAAGATGATTTTAGACCTTGACTTTTTTGGGTTGTTTTTTTTTAATTCAGGAATCAATATTTGGAAGGAGTTTAATGTTTGGTAGAAAAAGTTGTTTTTCAATTCAAAAAATCGATTCCGACAAAAATCGTTCTTTTTTTGAGATTTTAAAAACACGGATTTCGAGAGAGAAATTAAAAGGAATCCAACTTTTGATTCCGTCGGAATCCGACCCATTTGGTTGCGCGTTTGGGGATTTTCAGCTTTTCAAAAAGCGGAATCCGTCCAAACATGCAACCAAACGGACCCTTAGTGAATCTTGACTTGCAAAACAAGTCCTTCTCAAGTCCTATCCCACAATCCCTTTCTCGCTTGATAAGCCTCAACCTCCTCCAAGCAAGATCGCGAGATCTCTGTTACAATTTGAGGATATTGAAAATAATTGATCTAGATAATAATCAATCAAATCACAAAAAAAACACAAATAATTAACGTGCTTCAACAAATTTTATCTACATTCACGGTTCACAGAGCACACCATATATCAATCCACATGCTTTTACAATGGTCACACAACACAAATAAAAATCATAGAGTTTAATAAAAATATGAGATACCCTTTATACCAGTATCATATTAAAGGCAAAAATGTCAATTAGGGCTAGTTCTGAGATTCGTCTAATATGAATGGGCTTTAGATAAATTCATGAAATGAGGCACAAAAAAGTATAAAAAAAACAGTAACAACACAATTAATCTTAAAAAAAATAAGAAAAATAAAAACAAAATAAAAAACATTTTACTAGATAAGAAGAATGATTATTAATTAATTTTTCCTTTTTAATGAAAATTTAAAAAAATAAAAACAAAAAATAAAAACAAATTCCCGTAGAAATGGAAAATTTTATTTTAAATAAGTTAGCAAAAAAAAAAGAAGGATAAAAGCAAATGTATGGATAATTTTTTTAAAAAAAATATTAAATCTTAATCTTAAAATACTCAAACACTTTTAATACAATCTCATTTTTAGGATTTGGGATCTTACTTGAGGGAGGGACCTCAAGCGGTTGCGGTGGTCGCCAAATCCCAGGGCGGCTCTAATGTTATTACACTAATATACTCTATTATAGGAATCAGACTCAATAATACAACGATCTCTATTTGCAAGGCGTCAGACGCAAAGATATCAATGACTAGATCAATCTTGTTGAAATATGTTCTCCCTTTCCCCACTCTTTGGCATTGGCAGTTTTTGTCATCATGTTCTATTTGTTGTCAAACAAAAAACAGAAATCTAGAGGGCATAACTCAATTGATCAACTGCCAGCTTTAGTGAGTGATGTACCCTCGGCTTTGGCGTATCTTTACCGTGGATGATGCTCTAGGCCGGTGGTTCATTCTAATGTGAAGCCGATCAACATCTTGTTGGATGAGGACATGGGCGCTTATTTGAGAGATTTTGAAATATTATATTTGTTAGATTAAAATTTTATATTTCTTATTTTAATTCTTATTTTATAAGGTATATTCTAATAAATATTTATTTTTATTTAAAATTTCAACTTAAATTAAACATTACATAAAAATGTATTTTATTATTTTCTTCCCGAACCAGTCTTGGCCCAACCCGATCTAAATGGGACGGGACAAGATGGGTTTGGGATTTTTACATGTTTGTTGGGATGAGTTTCAGATGAAAAAGCTCCACTTGTCACCGATTTGGGATAAGATTTTCTGTGCGAGTTTGGATTTGGGATTCACAAAATCCTTTCCAACTCGCTCCGTTGTCATCCCTAACTTTTATAAAAATTTTAGACCTTCATAGACTTTATATATATATATATATATAAAATATATATATATATATATATATATATATATATATATATATATATATATAAAAGCAGTTATTATACTTAAGAAAATATAATATATATGCCTAAATATAATGTTTATTTTATATATGCCTACACAGTATATATATATATATATATATACACGGGGCGATTAGGTGCGGCGAACGGCAGGTGCGGCGTCGACGTGGGCCGTTCGATCGTGGGTCCATCGAATCCAACGGTCGACGTGAATCGCACCCGACCGTCCGATGCGATGGACCCGTGATCGAAGGCCCACAGTCGACGCCGCACCTGCCGTTCGCCGCACCTAATCGGCCTTATATATATATATATATATATATATATATATATATATATATATATATATATATATATATATACGCGACCGATGAGGTGCGGTCGTGCGGTCGTGCGGTCGCGGTCGTGGGCCGTTCGATCGCGGGTCCATCGCATCCAACGGTCGACGTGATTCGCACCCGACCGTCCGATGCGATGGACCCGTGATCGACGGCCCGTGATCGCGGACGCACCGACCGCACGACCGCACGTAATCACTTCCCTATATATATATATATATATATATATATATATATATATATATATATATATATATATATATATATATATAGTAATAGAAACATCCTCAAGGCAAATCAAATCAAACATTATTAAATTACTACACATATAATCAAATAAATAATAAAATAAATCTATATTTTAGAAAATAATGGTGGACGATCATATTTGGGTTTTAGTTTTTCATCTTTGGATGGGATGTGGGAGGCAAGGAAGCGTTAGCTCATCAGGGGATTGGGGGATTAGGGTGCGGGTCCCCTAGACTTAGACTAAGAACCAAGTGGTCTTTAAAAGGGGTACGACGTACACGGAGAATATTTAGGAGATGGTTATTCAATTCATCCAGGACTGGAAGATTTTGCGGGGGTGCCCGTGAGGTGTCCTTGATGGGGGGTCGTTTTTAATATATATGATAAATTTTGAATTGTAAATTTTATTTTTATTAAGAATATTTCATTTCAATAATTTATGCATATATATTCTCTAAATAAAAAAATATTAATCATCTTCATCTTTTTTATTTTAGTTATGCAAAAAATTAACTCTTTTAAAATTTTAATTGTTTAATATAATACATTTTTCAAGTTAAATCCAAACTTAACTCGAATCAAATTAAAATTCGATAGGTGGGTTTGAGTTAGTTGAGCTTCTCAACCCAAGGGGTCGAGTTCGATTTGGTTTGGATTAAGTTTCTCCAATCAGATTGAGCTCTAATCCGACGACCCACCCGAGTTACACCCTTCCGCGTGAGTTGTACGTAGTCAAGTCAGTCAACATAAAAAATATTATTAATCTAATATGCCATCGGATTGCATTTTTCTTTTCTTCATGGAATATTTCTTACGCTAGCCCTGTTTGTGGTCGAAAATTATGTTCCTAATCAATACGGGTGGCTGTCTGCTTTCGCATACCCTGTTATCCAAACACACATAAATAATCTAATGCACTTATTGTGCATACAAAAGGAGAGAGGAAGCCATTCTAAATTTATTAAATGAGTTTCATCCCATTAAAGTTGAATCCTCCATGATTTACAAATCCGAAAATAAAATAAAAATAAAGAATGGTTTACTTCTATGAGCTACTGGGTGTTGTTGCACACAGTATTTATTCCAGCCCCACATCCAGTTTTATTTGTGTCGATAAAAAATTATCAGAACATATATTCACTTTATCGAGTTATATGTTTCGAATAATTTTTTTTATATATTTTTCATACCTACCATTCCATCACAAGATTTTTAAAAAAGCACGTCGATCAGCTTTTTAAAAACAATATTTCTAGGGATTATGAAATGCCTGATGAATAACAAAGATAATGCAACAACGCGGATTCAAACAGTACCTAAGAGTCGTAACACTCTTAACCAAACGTTTGGTGGATTTGTGTGAGAGGAGATGTTGGGACCTGCCAAACAAAGCCAACCTTATATAATGCACTCTCATCGAGTGCTCTACGAGTCCACCCATCAACAACCATGGCCGCTAGTTCTCCTCAAACCCCCTCCTTCATTTCAGTGCTGCTCCTCTCTTGCCTCTTGATCAATGCCCATGGAGGAACAACAACACATCACATAATCAGAGTTGATTCACTCTTACCATCCACAAACTGCTCCACCTCCAAAGGTTTTGATCATTTTATTATACAAGCAAAGAAAGTTGGATTCCATCATATTTAATCAGTGTAATATTTTTTTTCAATTTACGTATTCAGGTCTGCAACGGGCCTCGACACTACAAATCTCCCACCGCCATGGCCCGTGCACTCCCATCCCCGACAAACGCCATCCAACGCCAGCTGAGACCCTCCTCCACGACAACCCCCGCGTTGAATTCCTCCAACGCCGCAACCGCGCCCGACTCGAACCCTCCTCGGTATCCGACGCCGCGACGACAATCCCCGCGCGGTCCGGCCTCCCAATCGGCTACGGCAACTACATCGTGACCGTCGGGTACGGCACCCCGAAGCGCGACCTCACCGTGGCCTTCGACACGGGGAGCAGCCTCAGCTGGGTCCAGTGCGAGCCCTGCCTCATCTCCTGCTACTCCCAACAAGACCCAATCTTCGACCCCTCCACCTCGTCCTCCTACCGCAACGTCTCTTGCGGCTCCACGGAGTGCAACCAAGTCGGCCTCAACTGCTCCGCCTCCAACTGCCTCTACGGGGTCCCATACGGCGACAATTCTTTCACCGTAGGCTTCCTCGCCACTGACACGCTCACTCTTCAATCCTCCGAAGCCTTCCAAGGCTTCGTCTTCGGGTGCGGCCAGGACAACGAGGGGCTCTTCAAGGGCGTCGCGGGACTTCTCGGCCTCGGCCGCGACTACGCCTCCCTCGTGTCGCAGACCTCCGCTGCGTTCGGCCGGGTCTTCTCCTACTGCCTCCCCTCCACCACCAGCTCCACCGGCTACCTAACCTTCGGTCCCCACTCCGCCGCCGCAGCCTTCACTCCGCTTAAGTCCTCCCCCCGATCGGACCTCTACGACGTGGGTCTGACTGGGATAAGCGTCGGCGGGCGACAACTGGCGATACCCACATCCGTGTTCACGACAGCGGGGACAATCGTCGACTCCGGCACGGTGATCACGCGGTTGCCGCCGATTGCATATGGGGCCCTTCGGACGGCGTTCCGGGCGGGGATGAAGCGGTACCCGATGGCGGCGGGTAGTGGTCTGCTGGACACGTGTTATGATTGGAGTGGGTATGAGACGGTGGAGGTGCCGACGGTGACGCTGCACTTTGAAGCGGGGGTGATGCTTGGGTTGGAGGCGGTGGGGATAATGTATGTGTATAGTGAGAGACAGGTGTGTTTGGCGTTCGCGGGGAACGGGAAGGGGAGGGACTTGGGGATCATAGGGAACACGCAGCAGAAGACGGTGGAGGTCGTGTATGATGTCGGGCTGGGGAGGGTCGGTTTCCGGACCGGCGCTTGCAATTGATGGTGGTGGTCTTTGAAGAAGAGATTGGAAGTTAATGTGGTGTGGGGTTGAATGTTAGCCCCAGTTTGGATAGAGATTTGTGTTGTTTTGAATAAATAATTATATAGAATAAATCACGTTCTGTGTGATTGTGTTTTTAGTTATTTTTATTATTGAAAAACATAATAATATGTTATTGTTGTTTGGTTAAATTTAAATAAGTTGTTGGATAAGATATAATACGTGATTATAATTTTGAATTGACATTTTTAGCTGACAAACAAATGGAAAAAAAAAATTAGTGTGGGGACCATGTCAGGGACACATAATTATGGACATGACTGGATATAAGGATTTTCCCTTTTAACAACAACCCCCCCCCCCCCCTCTCCCTCTTGGAAGAAGAGATTGGGTTTAAATTGCAGTATAGTGTATTTGAATAATATATATAATCTAAATTGAAAAGAATTTAGGATTGGATCCTCCGTATGAAGGAATATTGGTTTAAATTTTTTATTCATTATAAATGAGTTTGAATGCTTTCCCAAATCACAAAGTATTATGATTTTTTTCCAAATATTCGAAAAAGTATAACTGTTCTGATTGGATATCTATAACTGAGTTTGAACTGTGCATTTAATATATTCTTTGTAATTGAAAAGATAATCATATATGTCACAACATAGAATTTTTAATATATATGTTTTATACCAATGGCAAAATACATAAAAAATCTAATTATCTCTATAGATCTCAGTTTATTTTACAATCCCGTATGCTACCCCATATACTATGATAGCATATAACACAATATATACTGCGCTATCTTACGGGGCCTTATCATAATTATGACACAAAATAATTTATTTTTTTAAAACGAAAATAATACATTATTGTATTTCAGTATATACGTCTTTCATATAACATCATTTATTTTAATAAGAGATTATGAATTTTTTAAAAAAAATAAAAAACGATGTGTGTCTGTCCTTGGGAGTTGGAACTGGACATGTCATTTTTCATGAGACGAGAGGCCTAGAGAGTGTTAGTGTTTGGAATGACGAGGTCAATTCAATCTTTGTCATTGTCTGAATGTCTTAATGTAATAGATAAACCATGATAATTGCATAGATGGAACCATGCGAACGCATTGAGAAAATATTTCAACTACAGGTGTGAAATGAATGCGACAGATGCGAAGTCGTACAGAGTCTTCCTTGTGCTTATCAACAATCAGCTGTTCGTGATCTAAAATTAAGTCCCCCCTTCAGTGATGGTAGCTCTCTTTAATGGAAACTACAACTAAAGGTGGGGTCTGATTTCGCATTCCTCCAGTCTCCTTTCAGTGCGTTATCTTGGAATTCTATAACCTTTTTTTTTTTTGGAATTCCTGGAGTCAGTGCATTATGTTGGTAAATGGATTTGCGGAAGCCATCAACAAACACGAGTTCACACATAAGAATGAAACACAATCACACGAAAGATATACGTGGTTCGGTCTAAACCTACATCAATGGGACGTAAACAGATAATCCACTATGATAGTTGAGATATAAAATGCATGAAGAAACTCATAAACTCTCTCATAGAATTACCCTCTCTTAAACTCACTCAACCTCTCTCTTAGGATCTCTACATTGTTACCTCACTCTTCAAATAATTTCCTAACAAACAAATCTGTAACAAACAAATATGTTTCCTTAATTTAGGAGATTCACTTTATATGGAATTCTATAACCATTGTTTTTTTCTTTATCTAGAGGTATCACAAATCATTCGAAGCAAGGAATAATCCTCAGGGTGTTATAACCATTGGTTTAGTTCTACACTTCATCTTTTTTACCATGCTCGTAAAAGAAGGCAAAAAAACACAACTTGCAAGTCTACGCATCTGCAGAAGTCCTTAATTCAAGTCTCCTTCAGTGATTTATATTCCATAACGTATTTGGAACTCCACAACTAGGAGTCTACACTTCGTCTTTTGTCCGTTTTGGAAAAGAAAATCAAACACGACTTGGAAGTCTACGCATCTGCAAAACAAGTCCTTCTCAAGTCCTATCCCACAATCCCTTTCTGGCTTGATAAACCTCAACCTCCTCCAAGCAAGATCGCGAGATCTCTTTTACAATTTGAGGATATTGAAAACAACTGATCTAGATAATAATCAATCAAATCACAAAAACAGACACAAATAATTAACGTGCTTCAACAAATTTTATCTACGTTCACGGTTCACAGAGCACACCATATATCAATCCAGATGCTTTTACAATGGTCACACAACATAAATAAAAATCCTAGAGTCTAATAAAAATATGAGATACCCTTTATACCAGTATCATATTAAAGGCAGAAATGTCAATTAGGGCTAGTTCTGAGATTCGTCTAATATGAATGGGCTCTAGATAAATTCATGAAATGATGCCCAAAAGTATAAAAAAAACAGTAACAACACAATTAATCTTTAAAAAAATAAGAAAAATAAAAATGAAATAAAAAAACATTTTACTAGATAAGAAGAATGATTATTAATTAATTTTTCCTTTTTAATGAAAAATTAAAAAAAATAAAAACAAACACTTTGAAATGTGGGATCTGTTAATGAAAATATTACTTCTTTTGTAAATTCAAATGCAAAAATAATTCCCGTAGAAATGGAAAATTTTATTTTAAATAAGTTAGCAAAAAAAAAAAAGGATAAAAGCAAATATATGGATAATTTTTAAAAAAAAAAAAATTAAATCTTAATCTTAAAAATACTCAAACACTTTTAATACATTCTTATTTTTAGGATTTGGGATCTTACTTGAGGTAGGGACCTCAAGCGGTTGCGGTGGTCGCCAAATCCCAGGGCGGCTTTAATGTTATTACACTAATATACTCTATTATAGGAATCAGACTCAATAATACAACGATCTCTATTTGCAAGGCGTCAGACGCAAAGATATCAATGACTAGATCAATCTTGTTGAAATATGTTCTCCCTTTCCCCACTCTTTGGCATTGGCAGTTGTACGTAGTCAAGTCGGTCAACATGAGTCAAATCAGTCAACATCAAAAATATTATTGATCTAATATGCCATCGGATTGCATTTTTCTTTTCTTCATGGAATATTTCTTACGCTAGTCCTGTTTGTGGTCGAAAATTATGTCCCCAATCAATACGGGTGGCTGTCTGCTTTCGCATACCCTGTTATTTGTGGGTCCAAACACACATAAATAATCTAATGCACTTATTGTGCATACAAAAGGAGAGAGGAAGCCATTCTAAATTTATTAAATGAGTTTCATCCCATTAAAGTTGAATCCTCCATGATTTACAAATCCGAAAATAAAATAAAAATAAAAATAAAGAATGGTTTACTTCTATGAGCTACTGTTCATTTATATGCGAGTGTTGTTGCACACAGTATTTATTCAAGCCCCACATCTAGTCTTATTTGTGTTGATAAAAAATTATTAGAGCATATACATACTTTATCAAGTAATATGTTTCGATAATTTTTATTTTTATATTTTTCATATTTACCGTTCCATCACAAGATTTTTGAAAAAGCACGTCAATCAGCTTTTTAAAAACAATATTTTTAAGGATTATGAAATGCGAGATGAATAACAAAGATAATGCAACAACTCGGATTCAAACAGTACCTAAGACTCATAACACTCTTTACCAAACATTCGGTGGATTCAAACAGTACCTAAGCCTCGTAACACTCTTAGCCAACCTTATATAATGCACTCTCATCGAGTGCTCTTCGAGTCCACCCATCAATACCTACCGTTCCTCCCCATTCAATACGGGTGTCTGTCTGTCTTCGCATTCCCTGTACTTTGAAATCTAGTGATCTCTCTCTCTCTCTCTTGGTTCCCAAACTTTATAAAATCTCGCAAAGCTCTCCCTCCAATTAATCTCACACACAACAAAAAAGAAAAAGGAAAATGGAGGTCCTCCAATCCCCAATACTTAAAAGGCACGATATTCTTCTTGTTCATACTAGCATGCACTCACAAACCATGTGTGTCAGCAACAAGAAGCCCAAAAAACCATCCAAGAGACCTATCAGCCCTACTCGCCTTCAAATCCCACATAACCTCAGACCCCCACAACATCCTCACCACCACATGGAACCCCAACACGTCCTTCTGCACCTGGACCGGCGTCTACTGCAGCCGCAGGAGACCCCGAGTCACCGCTCTACAGCTCGACTCCCTCAATTTGACCGGTACCATCGCTCCAGAGATCGGAAACTTGTCCTTCCTCGCATCGCTCAACCTCAGCGGAAACAGTTTCACTGGCCACATCCCAACCAGCCTTGGAAGCCTCCGCCGCTTGAAATTCCTCCCACTCTTCAACAACATGTTAGACGGCCCCATCCCTCCGTCCATCTTCAACGTGTCCTCCATCGATGGTGTCGATCTTTACGGGAACTCGTTGTCCGGGGAGATCCCGGCCGTCCACCTCCCACGCCTCAGGTTTCTCTCACTCGCTGAAAACCGCCTCGTCGGTCCCATTCCGCCGACCATCTTCAGCATCCCCACTTTAGAGAAACTCGCTCTTTCCATCAATTCACTCACAGGGGAGATCCCCGCCGTGTATCTCCCACGCCTTCGGTTCCTGGACCTCAGCGCCAACCAGCTCTCAGGGGAGATTCCAAGAGAGTTGGGAGAAACTGTGTCACTCACTACTTTAGGCCTCCATGGAAATCGATTGACGGGCGCCATCCCATCATCGATTGGAAACCTCACCCAGCTCAATTTCCTCGACCTCGGCAACAACAACTTAATAGGAGGCATCATCCCGATTGGAAACCTCACCCAGCTCATTGACCTCGACCTTAGCAGCAACAACTTAACAGGAGATGCCATCCCTGCATCGTTCGGGCGTCTCGCAATGCTGCAAACTCTATATCTAGATGAAAACGCTTTCCAATCCGGACCAATGCCGAGGGCGATCCTGAACATGTCGTCACTGGTTATGATTGATCTCACGTTCGTGGGTCTCTGGAGCTTCCCAACGGATTTTGGGCTTCATTTCCCTTTCCTTCAGGAACTTTATCTCTCCCACAATGAATTCTCTGGGCCGATACCTCGCTCTCTCTCAAATGCTTCGAATCTGGTTGTTGTAGAGATTTCTGGTAATATGTTCACTGGGTCAGTTCCAGTCTCGTTAGGAGACCTCCCATTCCTTCAAAAACTCAATCTGGCGTACAACCGGCTCAGCGGCGGATTGGAGTTCCTCTCGTCCTTGCTAAATTTGAACTATTTTGAAGAAGTAATTTTATCTCGCAATTCGTTCAATGGGTCCCTGCCTGATCTTCATTTAGGCAATGCATCGATGAGCCTCCTCATCGCGAACAATTGTTCCATTACTGGAAGTATTTCTATGTTGAGCAATCTAAGTGGGTTGAATTACTTGGATTTGAGATATAATGAATTGACAGGTACCATTCCATCGGAGTTCAAAAATCTAGAGAAGTTGCAGGAGTTGCACCTTACAGGGAACCGATTGGAAGGATCAATCCCTGAAGAACTTTTTCAGTCCATGATCAATCTCGGTACACTTTCTCTTGATCAAAATTTGCTTTCTGGATCGATATCAAGCTATATTGGGAACCTCACAAGCCTCCAAAAGGTAACATTAGCAGAGAATGCTCTGTCTTCGACCATCCCATCTAGTATTTGTGGTCTCGCACAACTGATTTTATTGGACTTGTCACAAAATTTCTTGGAAGGATATGTTCCAGTGGAGGTGGGGAATCTAAAATTCTTAACATTGATGAATCTTTCTTCGAATCGCCTGTCGGGTTTCCTCCCCATCACACTAGGCCACCTCCCAATGCTAGTGAATCTCGACTTGCATAACAATTCCTTCTCGGGTTCAATTCCACAATCTCTTTCTAATTTGATAAGCCTTAGCCTCCTCGACCTCTCCTCCAATTCACTTTCTGGTGAAATTCCAAAATCTCTAGCCAATCTTCAATACCTCACCTCTCTCAATTTGTCGTTCAATCAGTTGGCAGGTGAGGTACCCAATGGTGGTGCCTTTGCGAACCTCACTATGCAATCTCTCATTGGTAATCTCGCTCTCTGTGGATCAGCAAAGCAAGGTTTGCCTGCTTGCAAGGTCTCATACACAAAGACATCAAGGACTAGATCCATCATGCTGAAATATGTTCTCCCTTTCCTCCTCTTTGGCTTGGCAGTTTCTGTCATCCTTTTCTATGTGGTGTTGTCAAACAAAAAACAGAAATCTAGAGGCCGTAACCCGATTGAACTACTACCGTCTCGAGTCCATCAAAGATTTGTATCTGAACGAGAGCTAGTGCATGCAGCCAACAACTTCGACGAGACTAACATCCTTGGGGTCGGGAATTTTGGTTCGGTTTATAAAGGGCTTTTGGAAGATGGGATGATTGTCGCTATCAAGGTCTTGAAGCTTGGGTCATCAGAGGAAGCATCGAAGAGGTTTGAAAAGGAATGTGAGGTGATGCGCAATGTTCGCCACCGTAACCTTGTGAAGATCATCAGTATCTGCTCAACCGAGAACTTTAAGGCTTTGATACTCCAATACATGCCCAACAACAGCCTCGACAGGTGGTTGCACTCTTCACAAGACCATAAGTTGTCCATCCTTGAAAGGGTGTGTATAGTGAGTGATGTAGCCTCGGCGTTGGAGTATCTCCACCATGGATGCTCTAGGCCTGTGGTTCACTCTGATGTGAAGCCAAGCAACATCTTGCTGGACGAGAATATGGTTGGTCATTTGGGAGATTTTGGGATCTCAAAGCTTCTCTCTGGAGACAAGTCTACGACACCTACAAGCACGTTGGGAACTCTTGGTTATGTCGCTCCAGGTGCATATCCAATATCATCTCTGTTTAATTTTTTAGATATCATTCAACTTCTAAACATTTATTGTTATTTCACTAGTCCAAACATTTCATAATATTGATTTAGATATATGTTTTACAGTGCTAGTTCTTTTGTACTTCTTACGTTCTTATGTAATATAAGGAGCAAAAAATAGAGACAGATAAATAGTATCATATTCAGTACTTCCAAACACAGAAATTTAGTTAAATTACATCATCAATGTTTCTACAAAGGGGATGGATTTCTAACTAGTGTGCAAATTTGAAAATCCTTTGCAGAGTACGGTCTGTCTGGGAAATCATCTATACAAGGCGACATTTATAGCTTCGGGATTTTGCTCCTCGAAACATTTACAGGAAGAAAGCCTACAGATGCGATGTTCAATAGTGGATCAAGCATAAGGCAATGGGTGGAGGAATCATTTCCCCATGCGATTTTAAAGATTGTTGATGGCAATCTCTTCATGGATGACGAAGAAACTCACTCTGATGATGGTGATAATATCGAATTGGGAGATGCACAAGCCAAACACAAATGTTTGTCATCAGTACTAGAATTGGGCCTGCTCTGTTCATCTGAAATGCCCAAGGAGAGAATGACTATGAAAGATGTGGTGGTGAGATTAAACAAGATCAAAATGGAGCTTGTTAGTGTAGCGCGAGCTTCCATACATTAAGAGCTTAACAAAGGAAAGAAGACCAGTGCTTTAAAAAGACTAGTAATGTTTTTCTTATCCCCCTAAGCTGCCTCGATGTTATTCAAATGTTATACTATAATAAATAACAATAAAGGATTTTCTATTTGATTGCATTTTCTTATTATTATCATTGGTTAACATATCATTTTTCTGTTGTTTGGCTCAAGTTAAATAAAATAAAGATGAATGGTGGATAGATAAATATTTTTAAATGATAATTCTACATTTGTAAAGAGTGCTTATGTTTAATAATATATGTAAGAGTTGTGGTTATTAAAATTTTTTTTCATTAGTTCCTTTGTGATACTGCTTAGGTTTACACGTGTGATGTTATCCGCTTTCTTTACCTGTAGATACGGTTTTAAAAGGCGTTACATATATAGAGTCTATGTTCACACACAAACAAGTCATTCTCGTTAGTCGACGTGGAACTAAACCACGAGCTTGGTCTCACCTTACTTTCTAATGATTTTTAGGCTCCTGACCTATTGATCTAGACCACCACAAAATGAATGGCGTAGAATATACGTGACTGAACCTCGAATTGGCCCCTAAAAATCATTAGAAGAAATACCGGACCAACTTGGTTCCCAAATGCAGGCGTTAGCAATTCAGCTGTGTAAAATATTCTTCTATAGACATTTCCTAATGAAAGATCAACATCCATGAAATATACCTTGGACAGCTTTTCGCTGTCTTAGGACACTCCATCAAGGGCTGATTCTTCAGGACTTTTAGCAAAACAAATTTAACATGGATGCATCCCAACCACTTTTAGCCATACTTTTAGCTCATGGGAAACTCCATCAAGGGCTGGATCTTCAGGACTTTGAGCAAAACAAATTTAACATGGAAGCATCCCAATCACTTTTAGCCATACTTTTAGCTCCGCTTCGCATGAATGCATATACTCTTAAATCTTCATGGAGCTAAAAATTTAAGCTAAAAGCAGTGCTGGGGGGTGACATGACCAAATCTAATACAAGCTGCCATTTGATGATAAAACCAGACAATCTTAGAACAAGACCTCATAATTGTAGTTTCCACATCTAAAAACTTACAGCAAAACATGTAACTCCCTTTTGAATGCTTAAATGATCAACCCAGGAAACATGCATGGGCAATGAATTGTGCAGCAGGAAATCAATGCTTTGCAAAAGAGGACTGGAATCTTATTGCCATCAGGAAGGGGAAACCATGAAAATATCACATTACAGCCTGCGATACGAATCAGTGCTCAACGCCCTTGCGCAATACCCCAACATCATTTGGCAACATGTTTACTCTAGACACAGTGGGCGACTACAAAGTTAGAATGATCTTAGGGTTAAAGAAAAATAATGTTCCATTTGGCAACAAGTTACATGAGAATGGTGTTAGAATGATACAATATAAACCGCACTGTTCCTGGAAATTTCAGATCCTGACATGTAATATGCTTTCAAAAAAAATATGTGATTTTTCATGGGGAAAAAAAAGAATAGGCAAGTAATTTGGTATGCTGACGACATGGTACCAGTTCATACATTGTGGCTGTCGGATCCAAGCAGTCTGTCTTCCTCCTTTGGCATCTCGCCCATAGCAACTTGTAAGCTCGGCTTGAGCGCGATCTTATTCCACTCATTATCCACTTGAAAGAAGATCCATTGGAAGCGGAGGAAGATCTCTAATGCTGTTATTGTGAAAATGGTTATGTAGTTATGTCAGAGATGAGCCAAAAGCTTCTATGTCCATGTGCACCGAAGAATTAAGTTGCTTAAAATAGCCCAATAATAAATCTGCAATCTCATAGGTGCTACACGTTAAACAAGAAACCACACTTGGTCTTTGTCAACAGTCGAAGAATTCAATCAGAAACACTTACCCATTGTTTTCCATACAATATGGTTGAACAAAGACGTGGTTTTTTCAACTTGAATATCCGGGAAAAGACACTGCCAGAGAATAATATAGTTAATAACCACGCAAGGATGGTGAAATTACCTGCCTTTTGAGGAATGTTTGTGAATGAAAAAAGAAAGAAAGAATAAACCAACGCACCTCAAGTCCCAGTCTCGGGTCACATCCCAGTAGAATGAATACAAAGAGTTTATCATGCTAGAGAGTAGCCAGAGAGGACGGTAGAAATTGGTCCAGTTATCAGGGAGGACATGGTATTTGGTGGCAGAAAGAAACATAATGGGGACTGCTGTTGAATATTTTAAGGCTGCAAATACAGGAAGAATAGAATCAATAATCAGTGAAGAGCAAACAGATTAATTTGTATATTACTGTGTAAAACATCAACAGATTCAGGCACAGAACTAGCTGCAGATGAAATTACATTTCATATGGCATGATACATCTATATTCAGATATTGAAAAGAGTGTTTGCAACATCAACAAAAACCCAATATGACTGGATTTGACACAAAAGTTCTTCAAACAATTGAAAACAGAAATATGACTATACCCCAGCCTTGAATAGCAACATAGCAGAGTAGTTCTTCAGGAGTTGAACATAGTTGGATTTCCAAATTAAAAGATAGTAAAACAGAAGGAAAAAAGAAGGCAAACAAAAAGCCCTCCATGAATGATGCAAAAAACAGAGCAATCTAAGATTCCTATGTCATTCATGTAAACATGAATTCAACATTGTGGTTCAGACTTCAGTTTATGATGATTGGTTTGTTGGATGAATGATAATTCTGCTGTAGAATCAAATGGAATCTCCACTGGATGATTCAACATGATACCATGTTGTGGAGTTTTAAAAGAACAGTTGCATTATATAAAGAAATCAGGGAGCTTCACAAATGACCCCCATGTATTGCCACATCAAAAACAGACTCTAAAGGAAAACAGGATGATGGTGATGGATGAAATATCAGAGAAATGCTACAACATGATGAGGGAACACAATTTATTACGAGTTCCACTAAGTTCATCATTGTAAGTCATCAACTTCCCAATGTGGTTGCCACGCTGTTTCATGAGATCCTCTAGAATTTCCTATGCATTTCCTACAATGTCAACAGTGTGTGTTGACTATTTCTAGTTTGTAAAAACTGAATCAAATTTGTATATCAAATGCAGTCTCTTGGATGCATATTACTATATAAGATGGCAAGCTTCAGATAACTATGCATCAGCTACATGCTAAGCAAAAGTTGCTGTACTCAAATCCAGCCAACTACTGACTGAATTCAACCATATTTTTATGACTTTAATAATGACCATAACTAAAAGTACCCAAAAAATGTCATATATTGCTCAGGAAATGTAAAATTTATTTATCATCAAAACAAATTTATTTTGAAGAAAATGGTAGACCAGCCAACATGATTCATTAAAATAAATTGGGAAAACAAGTCCAAATATGACAATGATTAATTTATATGTTGCAAAAAATATTTCATGTTTGTTTTAAGATTTTAGGAAAGATGGAAACAATAAAAAAACCAATACCCAGTGACAAGAGATCATCAGTTACTAATGCGACTTTTAGCCTTCTAAATCTTTAAAGGAAGAAAATTGAACTTGCAGTATTTATATATTCTGAAAGGAACAAAAAGGAAAGAGAACAACCTCAGGTAGTTCTCCTAGAATAGCTTCTTCAGCAGCAGCTTTCGCTCTTAGCATTCAGAATGGAAATGAAAGAGATGCTCCTAAGCAGGAAACTTGTATAAATCTCATGATACCACCATGTTCTTTGGCAATCTAGATTAAAGTAGAAAATGTCACTTAAAATATTGACAAAGATCAAGAGAATTCAATATTGATAGTGTAGATTTGATAATATCTTCAATGTATAATGAACCAATTTAATGAACAAACACCCAGAAAAAGGTGAAGAACAGATGAAGCATTCACCATTGCTAGTTGAACAGCCATATCACGATTCACCTCCTCAAAACTATAGTTCCTCGTGTCATACTTTCCCTGAAACCAAAGACAAACCATCATGTCCTCAAACACCCCTCATAATCCTTTCTACCCTATCTAAAATTCCAACCAAAAGTCACACACCAATTAGATTAAGAACCACATTGGCCTTAGCCATAGCAGCCTTGATCGAACTCTCATTCCTCGGATCATATTTCATCGGCACTTCCTGAACCAATCAAGCAGCATAATGAAATTTCAAAATGAGACAGCATAGCAGCATAATCATGTGAAACGAGGCAAAGATAAATTTTTTATCGATACCTGACCCAAATCACCCATAAGTTTGAGATGCCGGTGGCAATCCTCAGATCCCTGGAACGGGACAAGCACTTGAGAACCCATTTTAGCTGAATAAAAGGAAAATAAACATAATCACCACAATGCAAAATTCATCAATATTTCCAATACATTTCACAAAAGGTAAAATGTTAGGGATAGCCATTCCTTCAATCACTTTTCCATCCCCAACACTTTTTGAAAAAAAAAATTGAATATATATACTTGTCTAATGAAGTATATACTTGAATGAATTGAATACACACCCTTCTTACATTTTCCCTAATCGAGTACATATGCACCTAACGGACCTAACCCAAAATATACTCAAATAGAGAAATCATATATTTGATTTGGACCGTAAGAATGACTGAGTGTATCAGCGCCCTTCACAATAACAACTTCCCAAGACAATAGAAACATAAGCTCGCGAGGTCAGTCACTGAGCTGCTGAACCATAGGAAAGGCTCTCGATGCCCGAATTTGAGATAGAGAGGGGGTTGAAGACCCTAGAAATTGAGATCCTGTAAAACGCTAGAAAGAGAGGATGAAGAGAGAGAGGGGGAGTGGTCGAGCAGCTGAGGCACCGATAAACGCCTCCGACACGCCTGCATCATTTTCGGGACGGAGAGGGTCGGATCGGACGATTAGTAAGTGCGTTTCATACTTTCATGATTTGAATTTATATCAATGTATATATATATATATATTTTGGGATGATTAACATGTTTGGGATATGAATAAAAAAAAGGAGATTCGGCTTATATATTAATTAATTTTAAATATATTAATTAATTTTAAATATTATATACTATAGTACAAATATGTGTAATTTTTTTTAATAATGTATATATATATATATGTACATCAGGTTGGGATTTTAATAAGGATAATTTGCACTTTTAGAACTCCTAAAAGGGATATTGACAGAAGTAATAAAAAACTAATCTCGTTGACCAGATCAACATTAACACGCCAACGTTGGTTTTTTTTTTGAATTTTTGTACTGAATACGGATTATATATAATCAATCTCCAATACAAGTTTTATATGCCCCCTGATAATATTGAAGACGGATTATGTGTAGTCAGTCTACAACACAAATTTTCAACGCCTCCCTTGAAGACACTAGAGATGGATTATATATAATATATCTCCTGAATATTGATTATATATAATCAGTCTCCAGTGCATTTCGACTTTTTTTTTATTTTTTTTTATATTTTTGTTTGTTGTATTAATTGATGGTTTTCTCAAACATAGGTATGAAAATTCTGCTCGAACACTCATATAATGTGGTGTTGTCAAACAAAAAACAGAAATCTAGAGGGCGTAACTCAATTGATCAACTGCCAGCTTTAGTGAGTACATGTAGCCTCGGCTTTGGCGTATCTTTACCATGAATGCTCTAGGCTGGTGGTTCATTCTGATGTGAAGCCGAGCAACATCTTATTGGATGAGGACGTGGTCGCTTATTTGGGAGATTTGGGATTTCCAAGCTGCTCTTTGGAGACAACAAGTATGCGACATTGATGAGTACATTAGGTACTCTAGGTTATGGCGCTCCATGTGCGTAACTAATATTAACTATCTCTGATTTTTTGAGAAATCATTCACCTTCTGAACAGTTATTGATCATTTCACTTGTCCAAACATTTAAAGTTGCTTTCTAGTGTACGTTCAATTGTTCCTTGTATGCTTATTAGATTATTAGTTAATAAAGTGAAATTTACTTTTTCTATGCTTCTACAAAGGGGACGAGTAACGAGTTGCTGACTAGTGGTGGCTGAATATAAAAAACTTTCACAGAGTACATTCTATCAGGGAAATAAACTATACAAGGCGACATTTATAGCTTCGGAATTTTGCTCCTTGAAACCTTTACAGGAAGAGAGCCTACAAATGCAATGTTCAATAGTGCATCAAGCATAAGGCAATGGATTGAGGAATCATTTCCTGATATAATATTGAAGATCGTTGATACCAATCTCCTTAGAGACGATGACGGAACTCACTCTGATGACGGCAATGATATTGAATCGGGAGATGCACAAGCCAAGCGTAAGTGTTTATCATCAGTACTGGAGTTGGGCCTACTCTGTTCATTAGAAATGCCAAAAATGAGAATGAATGTGGTGGTGAGATTGGCCAAGATCAAAATGGAGCTTGTTAGCGTGACATGAATGGTACTTGCAACGTGAGCTTCCATACAACAAGAGCTTAATAAAAATGAATTTATGTTTCGTTTCTATACAAAATAATGGAATCAATTTCTATTTGTTTTTCTATTATTATTCTTATGGATACATATATAACGTCATTCTTTTTTGTTTGGCTCATTTTTAATTATAGATAAACCATGTGATTGTTTAAGGTTTTTTTGAATATATGTCGCATAATTGTCGAATTATCCCATTATAACCCACTTATAAAAATACCTTTAATCTTATAATAAGTTGTGCATTATTAATTTATTACTATGTTGGGTTTATGTCTTAATTACATTATGGTTTCTGTATCATCAATGAAGAACTACAGCAATGGAATTTTCCCATAATCAAATATAATTTGCCCCTACGATTAGAAACAATTAGAAACCATGAAAAATTTCAAATATTGAGATTCAATTACAGTCCATCATATTGGGATATATTTGGTAGACTATGATCCACACAAAATAATCCTAGACACCTAACACCTGTGAAATCTAACACATTTACAGTGCTACTTTTTTTATACAGGCCACATATCACACTTTCATTTCACATTATATGATTTTATACTGGTCATACATTTTTTACATTTCACATTTTGTATAAAATAACATTTTGGGTAATTCTACATTCAATATTACACATTAAAATCCATGAAAAATCAACGTTGTAAATTCAGTTACGCTGTACGGATTCTGTAACACCTGTGAATTTTATCTTATTTATATATTTAATTTAAATATATAAATATGATATTTGAATTAAAATTAGTGTGTTTTGTGTATTTTTAAGTTTTGGTGCATTTAGTGTATCTTTATGGGTCCATTTCAGTTTACAATTTTAAATATTAATTGTTATGTTGAAAATATATATATGGGTCGTGATCGACGGCCCACGTCGCCGCCGCACCTGCCGCACGCCGCACCTAATCGCCCCCGTATATGAGGGCCGATTACCTGCGGCGAACGGCAGGTGCGGCGTCGATCGTGGGCCGTCGATCACGGGTCCATCGCATCGGACGGTCGGGTGCAGTTCACGTCGACCGTTGGATGCGATGGACCCGCGATCGAACGGCCCACGTCGCCGCCGCACCTGCCGCACGCCGCACCTAATCGCCCCCGTATATATATATATATATATATATATATATATATATATATATATATATATATATATATATATATATATATAAGATCTTTAATGGTTACAATCTCATTAACATTGGAGCTCAAAAGATTAAGTTTTGAGATTTAATTGTTATTAATTTTAAGGGACCCAGTTTTGGAATCGTGTATTTATTGAAATATGCGTTAGGGACCTATTTGTAATTTGGATAGGAATCTATTTGTAATTTAGATAGGGACTTATGTGTAAATATGAACCATATGGGGGTCGTTTTGTCATTTTCGTTAGATTTAGGTATCAAGTATATATGTTATATGTTGGGGTGAAAGAAAAAGAAGGGGCCGTGTCTATTTGGCAGAGAGAGAGAGAGAGAGAGAGAGCTTTAGAGAAAAAAAAAAGTATTTAATCTTTTTCTTTTTATCCTTTGATTTTCCTATTATTTATTAGATCAATGTTTAGGTGTTTTGATTTTTAAACTTTTAATAATAAAAAAAGAGTTTTGATTTATTATTTATTTTATGGATTAAATATATTTTTATGTAGTGAGATTTTAATAACATTAGAGTTTTAATAGATATATGTTCATGTTATTGGATTTCTAAATTTTTAAGAAAACTAGGGTTTTGATCTACTATTTATTATTATTAGATTTATGTTAGGTGTTTGGATTTTTGAGTCTTCATAAACTTAATGTTTTGATTTACTATTTATTTTAAAGATTAAATCTATGTTCATATTATTTAAACATAAGTTTTTAATAATACTAGGGTTTTGATTTATACAAGTACATGATAAGTTTTATTTATTTTTAACTTTTACTGATCAATAGTTTATTTTTATAGAGAAAAATGTGTTTTTCTATTTTATTTTATCAATTTTCGTTATTTTATTATTATTTTAAATTTTCTGGATTTTTATATTTTTCTGTGTTTTGTCTTTTCTGGTTTTGTCTTTTAGTGACTAGATATATGTATGGTAGGTTTTTATCATCTTCTTAGGTTCTATTATATTTTCTTTTGTATGATTTATATGAGATAAATTTAGCTCATTGGGTATAAAGATTTATATCTATTGATTATGATTAAGGGAATTAGGTCTTGGGCTTAGGCTTAAATTATAGGTTTTAATTAATAATTTATTTGGTTTATCTAGGTTGTAACTTTTGGATATTGTTTTTATGTTTTATCACTTTCAATTTTTATTATATTAGTATTGTTTTAAAAAAAACTGTAAATTTTAGTTTTGTATTTGGATTAAGTTTAGTAGCGACCCATTTACCGTCCGATAAGCGGTTAGGTAAATGTGAGACGTTACAAATGGTATCAGAGTCAGGTTTTGTCGGAGCCTAGGTTAGGGTTTTGTCTAGGAAAAAAAAAGTTTTATTACTTGTGATGATTGTTATTTCATTTAGGATTTTTTTTATGACTGTAGGAGATTGTAGTGTTGTCTCTACTCTGGTCATTCACCGTATGCTCTTTTTAGGGTTCTGCACATTCATCCACTTTATCGGATTTACAAAACTCTTAGTAAAGAAGTTTACAATCTCGATGTCTACACTTCACATAACCATTGTCGTTGGTGAACAAGTTGTCACCAAGGTTTGTTTTCTCTCTTGCTTGGTTCAGATCAATGAGCATTAGATGCTTACTAATCTCTTCATTCTTGATATTCTTGGTTTCAATGTTATCTTTGGCATGAATTTGTTGTTAGCGTTCCACACAAGTGTTGATTATTTTTCAAAAGTTGTGACTTTCGTATTCCCGGCTGACAAGCGTTCTGCTTTGGGGTTTTGGATAGATCATATCCGATCGGATTCATTTTTTCTTCTCATGCTCAGAGATTGCTAGACGATCAATGTGAAGGATATCTAGCCATTAGCGTGGAAACCACTACAATTTGAATGCCTCAATCAGTGACACTCCCACTGTATCTGAATTTCTTGATGTATTTTCAGATGAATTGTTTTGCCTTCTTCTAATCGTGACATCGAGTTTTCTATCGATCTCATTCTTGATTTTCTATTAGCCTAAGCTTAGTTAGCCTGTGAAGTTTAGGGCTTAAGTTTGATCATTCTAAAAAGATTATATATATATATATATATATAATTATTTGATTATTTTGGTTACCCTTGAGCCTAAATCTATTAATTTCTTATTAAAGGAGAAGTGACCCATTTTTTTTATATACATATATGTTTTTACCTTGCGATAAATTTAGTTGTTACTTGTGTTTGTTTATTTATTTATTTAAATGAAATATTTCAAATGAGATTTATATAAATTGTAATTAAATTTTAAGTTTTCAAAGTCAAATTTAAGAAAATCATATCGATGTATTTAAATCTTAATCATTCAAAAATAAAGAAATTACTAGATCTTTCTTAATTAAATTCTCTACATATTTGTTACGTTAATTTATTACAATGTAACTCTATATATATTTTACATGGCTTACAAATTTATTATGCTATATATATTAAATGGAATGAGCTTTAAATTCTTTTAAAACATTATTTATACTTGTTTATCATGAAGGTTTTATTTTTATAGACAATATTTTAATGCGTTAAATATTTTTCTGTATTATGCTATGATATCGATATTATAGTTGCATCTTGTAAATTCAGATTCATATGCATTTAGAACGCATATAGATCTAGCTTTATCTTTAAGAGTTTCGATTGCATTATGGGATCTTAGGATATCCCACCTGATTTTTTTTGGATACCCTATCTTATAGAGCTTAGTTGTTTTGGTTGATTGTAAATTATTTTCTTGTTAGAGCCTTGAGATAAGCTAGTATTAGAGTCATTTCTTTGAAGTCTAGGATAAGTTAAGTCAATTAGAATTGATGCATATAGGATTTGAATTCTTATTAGATGTTACTCTATGTAAAAGCATTATATGGTAGATGATCGTTCATACTAAATATAGTCGAAGCGTGCACACATGAGAGGCATACCTTAACAACCGATATTTTCAAGTTGTTTAGTGTAGCCATGTATTCACAATTTTATTAGGATGTTTTTCACGTTTTGTATAGCATCATGGATGGTTCAGTAGATGATTTTCTTATATATAAATTCTAAAGATTGTACATATCTTTAGTTTCATCTTAGTATCATCTTGTTGTCATTATTATTGCCCCTATTTTGACGGTACAAGTTGGATCATTTATGGTATGGGACGTAGATGAATCTAACTTGTATAGTTATGTATGAAATTGTTTGATGTTGATTCTTTTTGCTATAGATTATCAATGTTTGCATTGTATTAGTTGGACTGCCTATGGTATGGGACGTAGGTGGGCTGACTTATGCAATTTGTTGCTTGTTATGTCTTTGCTTGTTCCGTATAAACTGAATCACCCATGGTATGGGACATGGGTGAACTTAACTTGTATAATTTTTGTTGTATTATTTGTCATTGCTTATGCTGTATGAGTTATATATAACACCTATGATGTAAAGCATGGGTGGATTTGACATATACATTTAATTATTGTAAATGACTTTTGTCATTGTTGGTGATGTAAAAGTTCATCTACCTGTGATTTGGGTCACTATCAGAGTGACGCAGCGGAAGAATTGTGGATCTGATTTATATGGTTATTTTGTTGTATGATAATATGTTTGTATTGATATTTGTTGAAACTTCAATGCAAATCATTGATAGTTTTGCTTGTGCATTCGATTGAATATTGTTTGTGGGGTATAAGTTAAAATTTTATACCATTTTTCACATTATTGAGCTTGATGAATATGAGTCAGACCTGTAAGTTGACTTATACAATTATTATATGGATGTACATTTGTTTAATTGTTTGTGGGGCATAAGTTAAAATCTTATACCATTTTTCACATTATTGAGTTTGATGAATATGAGTTATGTCTTTGTTGTATAAGTCAGTTTACAATTTTAAATATTAATTGTTATGTTGAAATTTATATATATACGGGGGCGATTAGATGCGGCGAACGGCAGGTGCGGCGGCGACGTGGGCCGTTCGATCGCGAGTCCATCGAATCCAACGGTCGACGTGAATCGCACCCGACCGTCCGATGCGATGGACCCGTGATCGACGGCCCACGATCGACGCCGCACCTGCCGTTCGCCGCATCTAATCGGCCCCCATATACGGGGGCGATTAGATGGTTGCAATCGGCCCCTATATATATATATATAAGATCTTCAAGATCTTTAATGGTTACAATCTCATTAACATTAGAGCTCAAAAGATTAAGCTTTGAAATTTAATTGTTATTAATTTTAAGGGACCTTGTTTTGAAATCGTGTATTTATTGTAATATGCGTTAGGGACCTATTTGTAATTTGGATTGGAATCTATTTGTAATTTAGATAGGGACCTATGTGTAAATATAAACCATATGGGGGTCGTTTTGTCATTTTCGTTAGATTTAGGTATCAAGTATGTATGATATATGTTGGGGTGAAAGAAAAAGAAGGGGCCATGTCTATTTGGCAGAGAGAGAGAGAGCGCTTTAGAGAAAAAAAAAAGTATTTAATCTTTTTCTTTTTATCCTTTGATTTTCCTATTATTTATTAGATCAATGTTTAGGTGTTTTGATTTTTAAGCTTTTAATAATAAAAAAAGAGTTTTGATTTATTATTTATTTTATGGATTAAATATATTTTTATGTAGTGAATAAAATTAGAGTTTTAATAGATTCATGTTATTGGATTTCTAAATTTTTAAGAAAACTAGGGTTTTGATCTACTATTTATTATTATTAGATCTATGTTAGGTGTTTGGATTTTTGAGTCTTCATAAACTTAATGTTTTGATTTACTATTTATTTTAAAGATTAAATCTATGTTCATATTATTTAAACATAAGTTTTTAATAATACTAGGGTTTTGATTTATACAAGTACATGATAAGTTTTATTTATCTTCAACTTTTATTGATCAATAGTGTATTTTTATAGAGAAAAATGTGTTTTTCTATTTTATTTTATCTATTTTTGTTATTTTATTATTATTTTAAATTTTCTGGATTTTTATATTTTTCTGTGTTTTGTCTTTTCTGGTTTTGTCTTTTAGTGACTAGATATATGTATGGTATGTTTTTATCCTCTTCTTAGGTTCTATTATATTTTCTTTTGTATGATTTATATGAGATAAATTTAGTTCATTGGGTATAAGATTTATACCTATTGATTATGATTAAGGGAATTAGGTCTTGGGCTTAGGCTTAAATTATAGGTTTTAATTAATAATTTATTTGGTTTATCTAGGTTGTAATTTTTGGATATTGTTTTTATGTTTTATCACTTTCAATTTTTATTATATTAGTTTTGTTTAAAAAAAAATCTGTAAATTTTGGTCTTGTATTTGGATTAAGTTTAGTAGCGACCCATTTACCGTCCGATAAGCGGTTAGATAAATGTGGAGCGTTACAGATTCGGATACATTTATAAATCATGTTTTTTCTGATACCCTAAAATCTGTCCATTGGATTCTTTAAGGCTGATAGTGGTGGTAGGAGGTTATAGAATATCGATTAATGTGGAAATGCTTATTTGAGAGCGAAAATCTCAAAGTGTTTTGAGATACATTTTAAAATGTATCTGAATTTTAAAAAACAAAGGTGGAGGTGGAGGTTAGAGGATGTGGAGACCAGAGGAGGGTTCGAAAGGTAGCCAGAACACCTCTCATATGATAGAGGGCGGCGAGAGGAATCCATTGATGATGACGCCGGTCGCCGGAGAGAAGACCAGCTGAAATGAATTTTTAAAGTGGTAGATGTTTTAAGAGAGTATAAAAGGAATTCTCTTGAAATCTTGGTAATGGTGGAGTGTATTCGTTTTTTATTTTCTAAAAACTCATAAGGGATTACACTGTTTGAAATTCGTGGGATTTAAATGAAGAATAATATTGTCTTTACACTTTATACTTTTTTAAAAATTTAAAAAAGGAACCAATGAGAAAATGATGCCTATTGAAGGTTTTTTTAGTGGGGCCTAAATTTTGAAGCCAACTCGTATGTGAATTGAAAAGAATTTAAGATTGGATTTAAACAATATTGGCTTAAATTTTTTATTCATTATAAATGAGTTTGACTGGTTTCCCAAATCACAAAGTATCATGAATTTTTTTTTGAATTTTCGAAAAAGTGATTCTGATTAGATACTATGCATCGACCATATACTTTTACGTGTCAAACTGTGCATTTAATACATTCTTTGTAATTGAAAAGTCAATCATATTTGTCACAACACACAATTTGTAACATATATGTTTTATACTAATGGAAAAATACATAAAAAAATCTAATTATCTCTGTATTTTATCTCAGTCTATTTTACAGTTATGTCTGCTGTCCCATATATTATAATAACGTAACATATACTATTTTATCATATGGGATCCTATCATTACGATAACACAAAAAAAAAAAAAAAAATTTTCAAAACAAAAAAATACACTATTGCATCTTAGCATATACTTCTTTCATATAATAACATGTAATTCAATGAGAGAGAGTGGATTTTTTTTTAAAGTGTGGACTGTGGATGTTGTTGCACTTGGTTGGACGTGTCATTTTCCATGAGATGACTAGCCTAGAGAGTGTGAGTGTTTGGAATTAAGAGGTCAATTCAATCTTTGTCATTGTCTGAATGCCTTAATTTGATAGATAAACCATGACAATTGCATAGATGTAACCATGCGAACGCATTGAGAAAATATTTCCAACTACAGGTGTGAAATGAATGTGACAGAGATGCGGAAGTTTTAGAGAGTCTTCCTTGTGCTTGTCCAAATCAGCTGTAATTGTGGTCTAAAATTAAGTCCCCCTTCAGTGATGGTAGCTCTCTTCAATGGAAACTACAACTAAAGGTGGAGTCTGATTTCGCATTCCTGGAGTCTCCTTTCAGTGCATTGATATCTTGGAATTTCTATAATCATTTGTTTAGTTCTACACTTCATCTTTTTTACCGTTCTTGAAAAAGAAGGCAATGAAACATGACTTGCGAGTCTACGCATCTGCGGAATTCTCTATTTGAAATGTAATAGCGCTCTCTCTTGGTTGCCAAAACTTACATAAACCTCCCAAAGCTCTCCAAGTAGTCACGTCGCCAGGTTGCTGAGTATTCTAGACTTCAACTATGACAACTTAACTGAACCTCCTCTTGATAGGATGGATGAAGTACCCCCCCCCCCCCTCTTTAGTAATAGAACTTGAATTCGAGTTTTACCGCTTGCTGATAAAAAAAGATTTAGCTAAAAAAAAAAATACCAATAAAAAAAAAAGAACAGAGAGGAGATATTATCCAGCTTCACTAGGGCATCTAAACCTGCAAATACTAAACCTGAGAGAAAATGATTTGCGGCCGTACCAATGCCAAGTGTGATCCTGAACGTGAGGAGGCGGGAAGCTAAATTTCTTAACGGTGATTCTTCTAATAGCTTGTCAGATTTCCTCCCAGACACGCTAGGCCACCTCCAAATGCTTAGTGAATCTTGACCTGCAAAACAAGTCCTTTCAAGTCCTATCCCACAATCCCTTTCAGGCTTGATAAGCCTAGGCCTCCTCGACCTCTCCTCCAATTCACCCCCAGGCAAGATTGCGAGATCTCTGTTACAATTTGAGGATCTTGAAAACAATCGTTCTAAAGAATAATTAACCAAATCACAAAAAAAGACACAGAATTAATGTGGTTCGATAAATCTTATCTACGTTCATGGAACACACAAAAATTAATCCATCATATTCGAAAGATTTTTACGATGGCCACATAGCATAAAAACTCTAGAGCATATAAGATATCCTTTTATACTAACATTATATTAAGGATAAAAATGTTAATCAAAGTCAACCCTGAGATTTGTCTAATGGAAATGGGCCCTAGGCAAATTCATGAAAAGGAGCCCCCAAAATAAAATAAAAAATAGTAACGACAAGTATAATTAATTTTAAAAAAAATAAGAAAAAAAACAAAAAATATAACAAAAAATAAACTCCTTGAAATGTAGGTTCTGAAAAGATTACATTCCCTGTAAAATCAAATGAAAAATAAATTCCAAAAAAAATGAAAAAATTTAAATAAGTTAGCAGAAAATTAGAAAAAGGATAAAAACAAATATATGGATTTTTAAAAAAAATAAAAATATTAAATCTTAATACTAAAAATATTCAAACAACTTTAATACAATATTATTTTTAGGATTTGAGGCCTTATTCATAGTAGGGGCTCTAGGCAATTTGCCTTGATTGCCTACCCCCAGGGGCTCTGCTGTCAATACACAAATATAATCTACAATAGGAATCAAGCTCAATGATATAACGATCTCTAGCTGACTTTCAGTACCTCACCATTCTCAATCTGTCGTTCAATAGGTTGGAAGGTAAGATACCAAATGGTGGTGCCTTTGCAAACCTCAAAGTTTAATCTCCCCTGGGTAAGCTCTCCGTGGATCAGCAAAGCAAGGTATGCCTTCTTGCAAGGCGTTGGACACAAAGATATCACTGACTAGATCCATCATGCTGAAATAAGTTCTATTTGTTAAACAAAAAAAAAAACAGAAAATGTAGAGGGCATAACTCAATTGATCAACTGCCAAATTTAGTGAGTGAATTAGTCTCGGCTTTGGTGTATCTTCACCATGGATGCTCTAGGCCGGTGGTTCATTCTAATGTGAAGGCAAGCAACATCTTGTTGGACGAGGACATGATTGGAGATAACAGGTCTGCAACATTGACGAGTATGTACAACATTGAGGTGGTAGCTGGCTTTCTTTTGACTATCCCCTGTTTTTTTATTTAGTAACAATAGGGTGATAAACTTTGTTTTATGTCCAATTCCATGTTTTTAAAAGTTATTACTTCCCTGTTCTGTTTTTTGTAAAGAGAGGGAAATTGTACAAAGTTCAAAGTATAGTGTTACAAACTCTTGATTATCAATCAAAAAAACAAAAAAAACATTGACGAGTATGTTAGATATTTTAGGTTGTGCGCGTTGTGGTGTGTACCACATAGAAAAGTCAATCATGGCCAAAAGCAATTCATTAGAGTACAAAGAGTTTATTCTATAAATTATCAATGTTTTTTTCCAACAACCAATATGGAATATAGTTTTTTCTTCCACAACCACCAATCACTTTCATCATGTTATTGGAAAAACTTTAGATCCAATTTCTCATTCACCCAAAAATAGTTTTGAAAATATAAATATATTATGTTCATCTCCTCGACAAGAGAAATACAATCCAATGGATTTTTATTAAAAATAATTAGTGATATCCAAGCTCATTTTAACAAAAAAAAATTGGTCAAAATCCAAATGTTTTCAACATATGAGTAATTTGCTAATACAATATTGAAGATCGTCGATGCCAATCTCCTTAGAGTCGACGATGGAACTCACTCTGATGATTGCAATGATATTGAATTGGGAGATGCACAAGCCAAAGCATAAGTGTTAATTCACTACTGGAGTTGGACCTACTCTGTTCATCAGAAATGCCAAAAGTGAGAATCAGTATGAAAGATGTGGTGAGTTTGACCAAGATAAAAATGGAGCTTGTTAGAGCGATATAAATGGTACTTGCAGGTTGCAGCGTGAGCTTCCATACAACAAGAACTTAATAAAATGAATTTCTGTTATACAAAATAATGGAATTTCTATTTTTTGTATTATTATTATTCTTATTGATATATAACATCATTTTTTTTTTTTTGGCTCATTTTATATGGATAACCCATGTGATTTTTTAGGGATTTTTTTAATATATGTCGTATAATTGTGGAATTATCCTATTATAACCCACTTGTAAAAAATACCTTTGATCTTATAATAAGTTGTGCATTAATATCATGTTGGGTTTATGTCTTACATTCCAGTTTATGTATCATCAATGAAAAAATTACAACATGAAACTTTTCCATATCAAATACAGTTTACTCATACCACTAGAATCGCAAATTTTTTAACATGTAATTATAATGTTATAATTCTGCATTATGTATTGGGGTGTAGTCCAGAAATTATTAAAAAAAAAATTAATACTTGTTTCGTGGATGTAGGCAACTTTTATTAGCACCATATTTTTCAACATACCTCTATAGTCAATTCTCGTTAGGCCTGGTTAGAAAAAAAATATCACCGCTAATCCAATAATAATCCTTTGTAGAATTGATAAGGAAAATGTTCAATCCCTTACGAAGCCTCAATTGCATTACACATCAGTTTTCTTTTATTTAAAAAAAAATCATACTTTCTCTGCATGCTGGTATATAAAATGAAATATATACTAAGATGTATTAGTATATTTTTTCACGTCTAAAAATAATAAATTTTTTTGTGTTATATACTATAATAGAACTCGTACATTATGATAATTCAGTATATAATACGTGTACGGACTGTAAAACATCCTACTAACCCTCTTCCTGTCCTCCTTCCCCATCGCCCAAATTCCCATCCGATCTTCGCTCAAACCGCAATGTCTCGAACTCATTTGATATGAAGTCCAATCACGGCTAAGCTTCAAACCTCTCTCTCTCATTACTCCACCCATAACCAATAGATCATCCAATGCGAGCAAGAAAAGAAAAAAATCCAACTTTTGACAGTGATGGATCTCTTCACGTCATCTCCTCTCATTCATGATGACAACCCCCCTCCTCTTCAACTTCCTGGTTTGGCTAAACAGAACGCCATATCCACTAAACCTAACACACATGCAGCCCTCATTTTTTCCATTATAAGTACATCTGAGAGACAGAGAGAGAGAGAGAGAGATGACAAATGAGTCCCCATATGATTCCCTTCCCTGCACAGGGCCATATAAATCCAATGCTCAAATTATTAATGGACTACCATTTGTTAAAAAAAAAACAATGCTCAAGCCGAAAAGCTCCTCCACCACTCCAAATGCTTCTGCATTTCCTAAATAAATGGGTGCATTTTGTAATCAGTTTACTTGATACAGAGAATTGTTTCTGCTCTCCTCCGTGATGTAGGTAATTTTTACTAAAACCACACAAATCTGTGTGTTCTGGATTTTTTGTTATGATGTAGCTGCGACGTTGTGTCCATACAAGTTTAAGGCCCCGTTTGAGACTGCATTGGCACGGATTCTATGCTAGCAAATGTTGTGCGTGACAAACAAAAATTAGACTAAGCACAAATTCTTATAATTATCACATCAAGAATATAAACATCGATTAAATATTAAATCATGCATACTCTAAAATATATTATAAAAGCATGAAATAAAAAGTTAGAGATTAGAAAATGTATCCGAAAATGTGAAAGCGAGTGAAGACACTCTGTCCTCGGTGAATAAGGCCCCCTCACGCACATGATTGAATGGCTTCTACCACTGAGAGATACGACCACAATTGGTTATGTTCTTTCGGGGTGCGAGCTATGGAAGAACCACGATCCTTTCAGACGCCCAGATTAAGAATTGTATCAAACAACAAGGTGTTGGGAACTATGGCTTGAAGAAAAATGATTTTCATAAAATCTATAACACAGTAGGATCGGTATGTTAGCTAAAACACCACTAAGCCATGAATATTTATAGTCACAACAAACATGAAAACATATATGCTTTAAATTCTAATGAACAATCACAATTAATTGTAACCATTTATATGCTAATGAAACCGTTTTCAATTGAAACATTTTTCCCCTTTAATTCCCATCCTCCACTAAATAATAAAGGTAGGAGTTACAAATGCATGCAATGATTTCATTTGTAACTCGTGCAATAAAAATGCTAAGAGGGTTTAATATGAACAAATGCAATTTTGATCACTTAAAATTCCAACAGCAAACGCACGTCACCCCCATCCAAAAAAAAAAAAAAAAACTACGTTGGTGTTGGGGCATAAAAATGATGTTCATTGACCATTTTTGTCCGCGATAGAGTACCTGTGAAAACAAGCTTCTCTACCGTGATTAGTGTTGGCAGATGCAAGAGTCCCCTTCCCAAATTGGGCCTAAATACATAACCGTCAAGTTTAAAATAGTTCATACCCTTTTTCATGCTTATTTTTGCATAGCTTGGTCACCCTTTTTTATGCTTGCAAGTTTCAATGTGCTAGGCAATAAAAATCCTCTTTTTTATGTCATTCTTTGTCTCTTGTAATAATGTCGTTGTCATCTTCTTCTCCTTCGCATTTTTCCCTTGAAAGAAAAGTGAATTTAAAAAGTATTGTTGACGAGACCCATCTTTTTCGAAATAGACTTTGAATTCTTCTGTTTGAAATTTTATTTGATTAAAGTAAATGCAGAAAGAATAATGTTGCATCGTGACCCCATCTTGCTGATCTTTCATTAGAATTCCTACTATCAAAAGATCCCAAGATAACAGTAGTTCTTAGAATATTCATTTTGCCTGTCCAAGACCCTCTGTTGCGGTCTTATTAAAAAAAAAATTGTTTGCGGTCTAAAATCAAGTTCCAATTCAATATTGGTGGGGCTTCAGTGGAAACTACAGCCAAACATGTGATCTGATTTTCCATTCCTCAAGTCTCCTTCAGTAATTCATCATCGATATCGTATATGGGGAGCTCCATAACTACGAGGTTTAAATCTATACTTCGTATTTTGTACTTTTTGGAAAAAGAAAATGAAGCACGACTTGGGAAGTCTACGCATCTGCAAAAGTCTGTACTTTGAAATGTATAATAGTTCCCATCTTATATAACTAACACAAACAAGCACAAACAGTGGCATAAAGAGAACATAAAAAAATGCAGGCCCTTCAATCCCCAGTAGTATTAAGAGGCATTATATTCTTCTTGTTCGTACTAACATGTGTGTCAGCAACACCAAACCCAAAAAATCATCGAAGAGACCTATCAGCCCTGCTCGCCTTCAAATCCCACATAACCTCAGACCCCCACAACATCCTGACCACCACATGGAACCCCAACACGTCCTTCTGCACCTGGACCGGCGTCTACTGCAGCCGCAGGAGACCCCGAGTCACCGCTCTACAGCTCGACTCCCTCTCTTTGGCCGGAACCATCACTCCAGATATCGGAAACTTATCCTTCCTCGCATCACTCAACCTCAGTCAAAACGCTTTCACGGGCCCCATCCCCAACAGTCTTGGAGGCCTCCGCCGCCTGAAATTCCTCTCCCTCTCCAACAACATGTTGGATGGTTCCATCCCGCCGTCCATCTTCAACATATCCTCCATCGAAGGTGTCCGTCTCGACGGGAACTTGTTGTCCGGGGAGATCCCGCCCGTCCACCTCCCACGCCTCAGGTTTCTCGCACTCTTTGAAAACCGCCTCTTCGGTCCAATTCCCCCGACCATCTTCAGCATCCCCACTTTAGAGAAGCTCTCTCTCTCCACCAACTCACTCACCGGAGAGACCCCCGCTTTGTATCTCCCACGCCTCAGGTTCCTGAACCTCGGCTTCAACCAGCTGTCCGGGGAGATCCCGTCGTCGATTGGAAACCTCACCCAGCTCAATCACCTCGACCTCGGAAACAATGAGTTCCGAGCCGGACCAATGCCCATGGCGATCCTGAACATGTCGTCCCTGGTTGTGATTAGTCTCAGTTTGACGGGTCTCCATGGGAGCTTCCCAACGGATTTTGGGCTTCATTTCCCGTTCCTTCAGGAACTTTATCTCTCCCACAATGAATTCTCCGGGCCAATACCTGGCTCTCTTACAAATGCTTCGAATCTGGTTGTCATAGAGATTTTTGATAATATGTTCACTGGGTCAGTTCCAGTCTCGTTAGGAGACCTCTCGCACCTTCAAAAACTCGATTTGGCGGTCAACCGGCTCAGTGGCGGATTGGAGTTCCTCTCATCCTTGCTAAATTCGAACTACTTTGAAGAAGCAGCTTTATTTGATAATTCGTTCAATGGGTCCCTGCCAGATCTTCATTTAGGCAATGTATCGACGAGCTTTCGCTTCATCATCTTGTCCAATTGTTTCATTACTGGAAGTATTTCTATGTTTAGCAATCTAAGTGGATTGAATTACTTGGATTTGAGCTACAATGAATTGTCAGGTACCATTCCATCGGAGTTCAAAAATCTAAAGAAGATGCAGGAGTTGTACCTTACGGGGAACCGATTGGAAGGATCAATCCCTGAAGAAATATTTCAGTCCATGATCAATCTGGGTACGCTTTCTCTTGATCAGAACTTGCTTTCTGGACCGATATCAAGCTATGTAGGGAACCTCACAAGACTTCAAAAGGTAACATTAGCAGAGAATGCTCTCTCTTCGACCATCCCATCTAGTATTTGGGGTCTCAGAGAACTGATTTCATTGGACTTGTCACACAATTTCTTGGAAGGATATCTTCCAGTAGAGGTGGGGAATCTAAATTTCTTAACATTGATGAATCTTTCTTCGAATCGCTTGTCGGGTTTCCTCCCCAGCACACTAGGCCACCTCCCAATGCTAGTGAATCTCAACTTGCATAACAATTCCTTCTCGGGTGCGATTCCACAATCTCTTTCTAACTTGAAAAGCCTCAACCTCCTCGACCTCTCTTCCAATTCACTTTCAGGTGAAATTCCAAAATCTCTAGCCAATCTTCAGTACCTCACCTCTCTCAATTTGTCGTTCAATCGGTTGGAAGGTGAGGTACCCGATGGTGGTGCCTTTGCAAACCTCACTATGCAATATCTCATTGGTAATCTCGCTCTCTGTGGATCAGCAAAGCAAGGTTTGCCTGCTTGCAAGGTCTCAGACACAAAAACATCAAGGACTAGATCCATCATGCTAAAATATGTTCTCCCTTTCCTCCTCTTTGGCTTGGCAGTTTCTGTCATCCTGTTCTATGTGTTGTTGTCAAACAAAAAACAGAAATCTAGAGGGCATAACCCGACTAACAACCTACTACCGTCTCGAGCCCATCAAAGATTTGTATCCGAACGAGAGCTAGTGCATGCAACCAACAACTTCAACGAGACTAACATCCTTGGGGTTGGGAATTTTGGTTCGGTTTATAAAGGGCTGTTGGAAGATGGGATGATTGTCGCTATCAAGGTCTTGAAGCTCGGGTCATCGGAGCAAGCATCAAAGAGGTTTGAAAAGGAATGTGAGGTGATGCACAATGTTCGCCACCGTAACCTTGTGAAGATCATCAGTATCTGCTCAACCGAGAACTTTAAGGCTTTGATACTCCAATACATGCCCAACAACAGCCTCGACATGTGGTTGCACTCTTCACAAGACCATAAGTTGTCCATCCTTGAAAGGGTGTGTATAGTGAGTGATGTGGCCTTGGCGTTGGAGTATCTCTACCATGGATGCTCTAGGCCTGTGGTTCACTCTGATGTGAAGCCAAGCAACATCTTGCTGGACGAGAATATGGTTGGTCATTTGGGAGATTTTGCGATCTCAAAGCTTCTCTCTGGAGACAAGTCTACGACACCTACAAGCACGTTGGGAACTCTTGGTTATGTCGCTCCAGGTGCGTATCCAATATCCTCTCTCTCTCTCTTTTTTGAGATATCATTCAACTTCTAAATATTTATTGATTATTTCACTTGTTCAAATATTTCATAACATTGATTTAGATATATGTTTTACAGTGCTAGTTCTTTTGTACTTACGTTCTTATGTAATATAAGGAGCAAAAAGGGGAGACAGATAAATAGTATCATATTCACTTTTGAGTCACTCAGTACTTCCAAACACAATGAAATTTAGTTAAATTACATCATCAGTGTTTCTACAAAGGGGATGGATTTCTAACTAGTGTGCAAATTTGAAAATCCTTTGCAGAGTACGGTCTGTCTGGGAAATCATCTATACAAGGCGACATTTATAGCTTCGGGATTTTACTCCTCGAAACATTTACAGGAAGAAAGCCTACAGATGCGATGTTCAGTAGTGGATCAAGCATAAGGCAATGGGTGGAGGAATCATTTCCCCATGCCATATTAAAGATTGTTGATGGCAATCTCTTCATGGATGACGAAGAAACTCACTCTGATGATGGTGATAATATCGAATTGGGAGATGCACAAGCCAAACACAAATGTTTGTCATCAGTACTAGAATTGGGCCTGCTCTGTTCATCTGAAATGCCCAAGGAGAGAATGACTATGAAAGATGTGGTGAGATTGAACAAGATCAAAATGGAGCTTGTTAGTGTAGCGCGAGCCTCCATACATTTAAGAGCTTAACAAAGGAAAGAAGATCAGTGCTTTAAAATGCTACTGATTTAATCGATATAGATGGCTCAAAGATGGCTCGATGTTATTCGATAATCGATATAGATGTTATACTAGAATAAATAGCAATAAAGGATTTTCCATTTGATTGTGTTTTCTTATTATTCTCATTGGATAACATATCATTTTTCTGTTGTTTAGCTCAACTTAAATAAAATAAAGATGAATATGGGATAGATAAACATTTTTAAAATTTTAGATGATAATTCTTCATTTGTACCGAGAGCGTAAGAGTTTTGATTATTAAGAAAAAATTACTCATTAGTTTATTGTGATAACATTCAGTTTACATGTGTGATGTTACCCGCTTTACCTAAAGTCACGGTTTTAAAAGGCGTTACACGTGTACAGTCTTGGGATCACATGTAAACACTAGTCATCCTCATTAGACGACGTGAAACTAAACCATGTGCCTGATCTCACCTCACCCTCACCCTTTATTGGGCCAATTGGTCTCCTGACCTCTTGATCAAGACCACCACAAGAAATCTAACATTTAATCTTTCAATTTCCAAAAAAATTATAAAGCAGCACCACAAAATTAAAGGCGTGGAATGGGATGTGACTGAACCTCGAATTAGCCCCTCGAAATCATTAGAAGACATACCGGACCAACTTGGTTCCAAAATGCAGGCTTCAGCAACCCAGCTGTGTAAATGATTCTTATATAGATAATTCCTAATGAAAGATCAACATCCATGAAATATACCTTATTCCGCTTTTCACTGTCTTCAGAAACTCCATCGGCGGCTTGATCTTCTGGAAAGTTGGAAGGCGTCTCATATACATAGGGAAGGAAATTATATGGCGGATTTGCTAGCTGCTCACCAATCTTCCCGGGGAGAGACCACCATCCATTCTCACAAGAGCTGGGAGGAACTAAGTCTAGTCATTGACAAGGATAAGCAAATGAAGGGCTTTATGTGCTAAAGCTAACTATGGTTTTGATGTGTTTCTCTTTCAGGGTACAATTCCTGGCAGAAAACAGGGGATCTTAAAAAAAAATTTGAAGCATCTGTTCTGTTGACAGTTTAAATAGGGGGTTGGAAGTTGGTAATCTTCTTCAGCCCACCCCCACCCTTCCCTCCTTTTTGTTATTTCCTGTGTATTTATAAAATCCTGAGGTTTAGAAATACAAAAGTTTAATTATCAATAAAAAATAAATAATACATTCTAAGCTGAACCAGAGCTGAGCCCGGGCGTGGCTATGATCGGCCAACAGATTGCCAAATGAGTAAAACCTCAGCCTAAGGTTAGCAAAAACAAATTTAACATGGATGCATCCCAATCACTTTTAGCTGTACTTTTAGCTCCACTTCGCATGAATGCATATACTCTTCATGGGGCTATTAAGGCTAAAAGCAGTGCTGGGGGGTGACATGACTCGAATCTAATACATGCTGCCATTTGAAGATAAAACCAGACAATCTTAGAACAAGACCTTGCAATGATAGTTTCCACATCTAAAAACTTACAGCAAAACAAGTGACTCCCTTTTGAATGCTTAAATGATCAACCCAGGAAACACGCATGGGGCAATGAATTGTGCAGAAGGAGATAAATGCTTCGCAAAAGAGAACTGGAATCTCATTGCCATCAGGATGGGGAAACCATGAGAATTTCTCATTGCAGCCTGCGATACAATCAGTGCTCAAAGCCCTTGCGCAATACCACAACATCATTTGGCAACATGTTTACTATAGACGCAGTGGACGATGACAACGTTCGAATGGTCTTAGGGTTAAAGAAAACCACTGTTTCATGAGAATGGTGTTAGAATGATACAATATAAACCGCACAACCACTGTTTCATTTGGCAACAAGTTACATGAGAATGGTGTTAATTTGATACAATATAACCGCACTGCATATACTCTTCATGGAGCTAAAAATAAGGCTAAAAGCAGTGTTAGGTGTCACAGGACTCAGATTTAATATTTGACAATAAAACCCAACAAGACCTTACAATGATAGTTTCCACATCTAAAAACTTCCAACAAAACATGTAACTCCCTTCTGATTGCTTAAATGATCAACCCCGGAAACATGCAAGGGAAAAGAATTGTACAGAAGGAAATCGATGCTACGAAAGAGGACTGGAATCTTATTGCCATCAGGAAGGGGAAACCACGAGAATTTCTCATTGCAGCCTGCGATACAATCAGTGCTCAAAGCCCTTGCGCAATACCCCAACATCATTTGGCAACATGTTAACTCTAGACGCAGTGGACGACTACAACGTTAGAATGATCTTAGGGTTAAAGAAAACCACTGTTTCATTTGGCAACAAGTTACATGAGAATGGTGTTAGGATGATATAACATAAACCGCACTGTTCACTCACCGACCATGATTCATTGGTAAACTGTATAACTTTTCTGATCCTGGAAATTTCAGATCCTGACATGTAATATGCTTTCAAAAAAAATATATGTGGATTTTTCAGGGGGAAAAAAGAATAGGCAAGTAATTTGGTATGCTGATGACACAGTACCAGGTTTATATGTTGTGGCTGTTGGATCCAAGCAGTCTTTCTTCCTCCTTTGGCATCTCACCCATAGCAACTTGTAAGCTTGGCTTAAGCGCGATCTTATTCCACTCATTTTCCACTCGAAAGAAGATCCACTGGAAGCGGCGGAAGATCTCTAATGCCATTATTGTGAAAACGGTGATGTAGTTATGTCGGAGATGAGCCGAAAGCTTGTATGTCCATGTGCACCGAAGAATTAAGTTGCTTAAAATAGCCCAATAATAAATCTGCAATCTCATAGGTGTTACATGTTAAACAAGAAACAACACTTGGTCTTGATCAACTGTTGAAGAATGTAATCAGCCAATTTACAAACACTTACCCATTGTCTTCCATACAATATGGTTGAACAAAGATGTGGATTTTTGAACTTGAATATCCGGGAAAAGACACTGCCAGAGAATAATACAGTAATTAAACATGCAAGGATGGTGAAATAACATGCCTTTTGGGGAAGGTTTTAGAATGAAAAAGAAGAAGAAAAAATAAACGCACCTCAAGTCCCAGTCTCGGGTCACATCCCAGTAGAATGAATACAAAGAGTTTATCATGCTAGAGAGTAGCCAGAGAGGACGGTAGAAATTCGTCCAGCTATCAGGGAGGACATGGTATTTGGTGGCAGAAAGAAATATAACGGGGACTGCTGTTGAATATTTTAAGGCTGCAAATACAGGCAGAATAGAATCAATAATCAGTGAAGAGCAAACAGATTAATTTGTATATTACTGTGTAAAACATCAACAGATTAAGGCACAGAACTAGCTGCAGATGAAATTACATTTCATATGGCATGATACATCTATATTCAGATATATAAAAGAGTGTTTGCAACATCAACAAACCCCAACATGACTGGATTTGACACAAAAGTTTTTCAAACAATTGAACACATAAATATGACTATACCCCAGCCTTGAGTAGCAACCATGAGTAGCAACCACATAGTAGAAGCAGAGTAGTTCTTCAAGAGTAATAGAAGGACAATAAGGTAAAACTGTACTTAAAACTTTAGACAAGGTCGCTGGAAGCAACATTTGGTCCCTCAATTCAATGATGTGCTTAAATAATTGCATGCTTTACCAGACCAATTGGGACATTTATAATGGCTATATTCATATATTCAACTATTAGCAAAATGCATTGTAATTTTTAGTTGCTACCCAATTCAAACAAAGTGCTGCAAATTCTTGTAAATGAGCTAGTACTAGTATATCCTCAGCTTACTTCAGCTATTTGATTCAATTGTGACACAAATATATCTTAAGCACCATCAAGCCAAAAATAATGGACGGAAGTCCAAAAGCGAATTACATGCACCAAACCCATATTAGTCATTCCTAGCAAATCACAGAGAAATACAATAGTACAAGTTTGCATTGTTCAAGAGTTTACTCGTTCAACTACAAAATTGATTATCTGGATCATGTTCCTCCACACAAACACACATACAGAGACTTAGCAACTAATCAATGAGCATGATCAGCTGGAATAACTGAGAACTATAAATATGATAAAAACCAAATGTGGTCAAGTCAAGAAATCAAGTTTTCTCCTTTGAAAATAAATCTTCCTCCAAATATTTAATGCACCAAAAAGAAATTTCTATGGATAGTAGGGGGTTGATGAGGATTGAAGTTTTCTCCTTTGAAAATAAATCTTCCTCCAATTATTTAATGCACCAAAAAGAAATTGTTCTATGGATAGTAGGGGGTTGATGAGGATCTAACCATTAAGAAGGCAAGTTTTCTCCTTTGTATCCTTATACTGCCGAATGCATTGGAAGAAACGAAATAGATATGGCAAAACAAGCACTACCGGGATTGCGACTGAGTGACTACCACAGATAGAATCTGCTTCAAACCATGCAATCGTAGCAACCTGTAAATCCATATTAGTCCATTTGTAAAGACAACAATATTTACATGCATTTTGTAATATGTCAGTTTATTTCTGAAAAGAACATGATACTCATATCATGACAAAAGAAATTGGTAGAAACAAGCCTCACAGAATAAGTGTAGGTCAAGCCAAGACAAAAATAAAATCACTGCAGTACTGCCAGTCACCTTTAATCTACACCATGAGAGCAATATATAAAGTCTTCCTGGATATACACCTGATAGGTTACCCTAACATCTCCAAGCTATAGACAACTTACATATCTCCATCACTAACAAGAATTGTTGATTAGAACTTGGTACATTATCTAAAAATAAGCATTTTTTTGGATTACAAGTAAATTATAGATTTTACTAAATTAAATCTAACACAGAAATTTGAGTGACTACAATGGAAAGAACAGAAACCTCCAGAAGGGGCATGGTGAATTCCAAAGTTGTTAACAAATGCAAACCATGTTTCATCTATAAACGGTGCAGCTGTGCAGTAATGCGATGGCGCACACTCATTTTAACAACCTAGACGGCATTGCATTGAGCTTCAACAAATGGTGCTCATAATGTAATGGACACAGAAGGGATCCCAATCTTGCCCATGAGATAACCGTTTTTCTCCTATGCAAGAACAGGTAAAATAATAAATAACAAAAGATAAAGAGGATGTAGGATATCTAAGTGAGACTGATCTGACACCAAAATATTTTCCTAATGTGCAATGAAATTTATTAAAAACTTGTAATGCATATTTTTAGACATGCCACAGCTCCATTTTATATTCTAAACTAATGCTGGAACCTAAACCACATCTAAATGGCTTTTTTCTATAGGAATCCTTAACCATCTCTAACAATAGTCATCCATTAGAAACAGGTAAAATGGTCACAACATAAAAACTCAAACACTCATATTCAATCCAAAACTAGGAGAGTAAATGACCAACACCTAAAAAGTAAAATCTAATATAAAAGAGAGAAATAAAAACAACCGATTCTCTAGCTCATAATTCTCTTTCATCAAATGACAAGAAAACCTCGTATCCTACTGAAATAACTAACAATTCGACTCAGTCATAGATACATATTGCTACCACAGGGAGAATGTACTAAAATAAAGGATGAACGATGGCCCATGATATTAATTTTTTGGGTTAGTAAAATTGAACTATAAAACACCTTGAAGGAGAGGTCACCATCATTTTTTTTTTCTCAAATGCCTTCTGAATCAGATCAGCCAAATGAAATTCTTCTATCGTCCCAAAAGCATGGAAATGACAAAAGAAAATGAAAGTTGAGGCAAGACCAGGAGAACTAAATCCATTAATTCACCTTTTACCCAAGGTATCCTCCACCCATATCACATGAAACTGACTGATAGAGTTCAGGAGACCAATAGAAATGGGAGAACTATACAGGTAGCCTTTGCGAAAACATAAAAAGAACAAAATTTCAATCATACAATTCGGTCACAACATGATGTCTCTGTGCCAAAAATTGTCTATGCTAATTGTCTGCTGTTCATGGTTCATAACTACCTCCTGTCAAACACCGCCAGTTCAACTTATATTTTGGACCTCTATTCATTCTCTGAACAGAAGAATATGTCCAGATGACATACCATGGATTAGCATATTCATGACTATGGCCACTGTCCTTGACTCCATGAGTCCAACAGAAAAATATTTAATAAATGGAAAGCGAATAACAGAGAAAACACCAGGTGAAACCTCATTTGACAAAAAATCACAAGGACTCTCAACAGGGTATTGATTTCAAAATTCCATTAAAATCAGGCATACATGGATGATGGATCCCAGCATGTGGTAAATAGGATGACAACACTGATCAATTTTATAAAGGAAAGTTGGACACCGCCTCTAGGTCCATCAAGAAGATAACAAAACAAGTTAAATCAACAGGAAATGAAAGAAAATAGCACCAAAAATTTATTTAATAAACTAACATCAATGGACTAAAGTATTTTCAAACTGACCTGTTGATTAACCATTCGACATACGGAACGCTCCAAATCTGAAAACACCTGTTAACAATTAATAATACAAGAAAATATCAAAATGATTACAAGTGACAATTCAAGTACTGCAGTAATTCAGAGTTTTTTCAAATATCTAATTCTAAACATAGGCATTCCATTGTTAATGACATCTAAGTTAACACAGACAACCCCTAATAGTGTTCCTGTAAAGGAGCTTATAACAGCTAATGGCCAACAAAAGAGACATTTGACATTTCAATAGTTACTTGGTTTATTAGTTTTCAATACCTCTCTGTCATTATAATTTTGAATGTGAAGGATCCTTCAGTCCAACAAGCATTTATGCCATCCTGTTAGAGTGGAATGTGTACAATGTTCACCGAAACATCCATCCTAAAGGCATCCTTGTCTGACTATGGTGTTCCTGAGTCACCCATCTTTCTAAATTCTAAACTCTAAATTTTTGTTTAGTTCTTGTAGATAATCGTTAAATGTTTAAGTCAACGTTGCTTAACTTCTTTTTTTTTAAAAAAAAGAGGTAGGAACTTTTATTAATAAAAGCCCCTGAACAAAGGAGACGAGGGATCTCCATACAAATTACAAAGCGAAATTTAAAAGAAATTACAATCTGATTAGGAGCAATCTCCCAACGTTGCTTACCTTTGACATTGAGGTTAATATATCAGCCACGAAAAAGTCAGCAAATGTAATTGCCTGCACAAATAGAGTTGGTTCAGCAAGAACATGGAAAATCTGTGTTTCCAGCAGTTACAAAAAAATATTTATCATTTTCATAAGGGATAAGCACAGAAGTAAAATGCCAAAACATATTCTAGACAGGCAAATGCATCTGATACCTAGAAACAATTTATTACAGATCATCATCAGTTGCTTCCTAGATGCATCGCATCTCCAAAATGACAATCAAAAGTCAACAGTCACTTAATATGCCTTGACCTTTCTTTGGAGGAGGAGGAATGAAGGATAAGCATAAACAGGAATAATGATGAGACTCACTTGAAATGGAAACATTATTCGCCAAAGTGTCTTCAGCAAATAGTAACGAGACGATAAATAAAAGATATCAAATGGGAATATTATAACCATCAAAACAGCAGCATATAGGATAACCTGCAAAAAATATAAATCAAACAATTCCACTTCAGGGTTATCAGAAAAAATTTACATAAGTAGGACATCCCAAAACTAGCACTCATTTTTTATGTATGCAGACAAAAGACAAACGAGATGTCCATAAAACATCTAAAACTATCTGCAAATTAAATATGACCAAAAAATCATCAACTCTCAATTGGCACCTCTTATACCAGCCATTAATAGTAATAAGTGTGGAAACAAAAGGCTTGAGGAAAGATATGAATCAAAAGGATTACCTCACACGGACATGTGATACACATATGCATATGCATATATACATATACATATGTATGCATAAATACATATATAATATGGTGTGTATGCATGTGTGTGTATACACATGCACGTGTGTGTGTGTAACATTCAGGATGCAGAAGAGATGAGATACATGTTGAAGACATGCATGTTAACATCCACTTTAGATAGAGTTAGATACCTCTACATGTGAAAATTTTAACAATTTCAAGCAGAAAAGCATGTTGGATTATTTGATACGTAATTCATGGTAAACTATTTCCACTTGTCCAAATGAACCATGAGCATTGTACAAGGAATCGAGCCAAGTCCCACACAATGAATATTCAATGTTGATAAAAATATTAAAACTCATAACATGCTTCAGATCTATCAAATTCTAGGCTAAAAGACCATAGTACTGAATGAAATTAAACAATACATATCTGATACATTTGTATATTATTTTTTACCTTTGTCATTCTATTGATTCATTCAAGGCAGATCTCATTGGGGTGATATTAAGAAAGAATTAGTGCCATATGAACATATTGGCATGATTTTTGCATTAAATTTACCTAAATTCCTGAAAGACCACCTACTATCAGACCAAATAATGCATAATGTGGGAGCTTCTCTTTGATCCTGGGTTGAGATAATATTTTTGTTTTCTTGGTTCCTTTTTTTCCTCAGAAAGTTCCTCGTTTTCTAGGTCTTTGGGTATTTACCACTTCATATAATCTGGTGGACAACCCACCTTTCTCTAGAAAAAAATATAATTATAAAAAAAATACCAGACAGGTTAGGCAAAACAGTTATTATTTCAAAATAACAAATTTGAATTGAATCATATGATTTAACAAATTACATAAAATTGGATTTAGGGGCCATTTGGAATCCCGTTTGAAAAGTATGGTTTTGTATAGAGTAGCTTAACAAAACTCGATTACTAGAAAGCTCACTTTCTTTGCTTTTTAAAAAGCATTTAATTAAGTATGTTATTTCGGAACCGTATAGTAACACATTTACACTTTTTAATTTCTGCAAAAGCAAAAGCATGTTGGAATGGGTCTCCAAACAGCCCCTTAATTTGAACCTGGAATTTTTTGGGCTTGAAGCAGAGAGAAGTAAAGACATTTGCCATTATAGTATGAACATAGTTCAAAAAATCAATTAGAAATCTCTAATTGCATGACACCGTGGTAGAATAAGCAAAATGAAATAAAAAAGAAATAAATCAAATCTTAGACATGTAAAAGTAAGTGTCCAACAGTATTACTGAGGAAAAAGGAAGATACTACACTGGTTGTGATGCAGCCAGCGACACTTCCCCATGAGAGTAGAGGTAAAGGTAAGCGGTCATGCTAGTTGGCACTATGATTGTCATCCAAGTAGCACACTGTTCCCAGAACACACAAAAAGTAGTTGGTAATATTCAAGTAGGCCTTGTAAGCATAACAGCAATAAATTATATTCCGAAACCAAGAGTTGTTTATTGTTATTGCCATGCATTTCCCCACATTTCATTTGGTAAACAAATCCAAGGAACTTTTGTGTCAACACAATACTGAGAAACTTTTTAGATAAAAAAAAAATACACAAAACACAAACAGGCTGTACTCAAAACTTCACTGGAAACAAACACCAACCAGTCAAAGGAATTAGGGAATAGAAATTCAACGGATGATGTTATTGATCAATCCATTAATAAGGAAGGGGGCTAATAGACAAAATAATACAGTATTTTATTTGTAATTCTTTGACAAAATATATTGTCAAAGAATTAAGGTTAGATATATAGATGATGTGGACCTTACATTAAGTGCACCATTGATTTAAACATTATTACCTTCCATATTTCTCTGTGCGTGAGATGAGTATGATCAAGATCAAAAATTTTCGGATAGCTAACCGAGGATTGTGAAAAGACCCAGAGATTCACTCCCCAGAGCCAAACAGTCATACTCTGCAACAAAAGTCAGGAAAATGAAAATGAAGTAAAAACCTTAGATGGGGGTTGTTAACAACAAACAAAAGAATTGGAAGGAAACACAACTCACCACAAGCAAAAGAGGGTTATAATACAAGAATGCCTCATATATAAATAAATCTCGAAGGTCTGCACTCATTCTCATGACAGAGTCCCAACCAACCTGCAGCTTCCATATACTTATTAGTCCGAGTATATATCACCATCAAAACAACATTCAGGGAAAAAAATGGATTGATAAAACAGTGCATGGTATAATTTAAATTCCAGGAGTTTCCTTTGATTGCTTTTATTGGTGTGTCTGAAAATGATCTTTCTGAACTCAATCCATTGGGCAGAAAAGAAAAGAAAAACTGACCTTGCAGCAAATAAAACCCCAAAGAATAAATAGCAAAACCTGGAAAATATTCATTAATCAGTGCATGTAAATACAGAGAGCTCAAAAGAACATGTAAAAAAATGCCAAGTAAACCATCCTTCCAATGTTCTGCTAAACTAAGCATTGATGTTAAAGGTACATATCAGTGTATCAAGGTCAACATGAAAGAGAAATTAAGTAATATCCCTCATTGTGGTAATCATGGATCATCCTGTCCTTGTATATCACATAATCCAATAAATTAAAGAAAGAAAACTATGTTCATACGCCATGACAAAATGAGTGTCAGTGCAATTCAATGTAGTAAAACTGAAAAAGGCCGCATGCTCCTTTTCATCAGAATTTCCAAGGCCAAAACTCACTCCAAGTGTGTCTGGAGCAATTTTCAGGATTAATTTGAAGATTTACTTGGACTCTGATGTTTTTTTAATTTCATGAAGATGACTTGTTTGGTTTTTATTTTAGAGTCAGGAGGAAAACAATTATTATCATGTGGAGTCATCAGCTCAGAATTTACTGAGTTCAAACTTTAGTTTGAATAGTTCTTTTTATGAGTTTAAATTAAATAGTTAGGTTACAGAAATCAACTGATGAGGTAAATATGAATATTTATATGGGCTAATTACAATCTCAGTCAACATAGCTGTTGAAGATTGCTTAACGATCTAATAAACCAACACAGTTCGGGAAATCCTCTATTTAAACAACCCCACCCCCGGAACCCCCCAAACAGACCCAAAAAAAAAATTAGCGAGACCAAAGCAGAGAAAACAATTCATTTAGGCCTCCAATCCCCATAACTCCTCAATTAATTTAAGATATGCTTCTATGTGGAAGTTATAAATGACATCTTACACCTTGTAAAGGATGGATCCATCCAGTTTACATTTCATTAATAATTGAATGTCATAATAAAGATTTCTCATCAAAAGATAGAGAAAATAAAGCACTATGATCAACGAACCTTGAATCTCCATAAAAGAGCTGGTGATGGCATAATGGCAGCCCCATTCAACGGTAAACTTGCACTCTTCATTTCATTAACTGCTAGAGGAAAAGAAGTCCCATCAGTTAAACTAACTGATTCACATGGTGTTGAAGCATCTTTAGAAGATCGAATGTGCTGCAGAAACAACTTGGGAAAAACTTAATTGACAAAGAGGTAAACTTTTGAGTGCAGATTGAAAAAAAGTGATCATTTCTCTGAAACATCACATTACCTAGTTCGGAAAGAACTGGTTTGCTACCAGAACGCCGCAAAAGGGGACTGTTACTGGAGACAGCTGATGGACCTCCAACCATAGGTGAAGGTAATGTATATGCAAGGCCGTTAAACTCCTCTGCCCCTTGTTAGGACCTGCCAGAGGGATAGAATGAGGGGATACTTCACTATCTATTTTGCAGAGTACCGACCTTGACAGAATAACTTGTATCACTAACATCTACTTGTTATGATCATAATGGTCAGGATTTGGATTTATTCTGGAGAGAGAGTTAGCAGAGAATTAAAAAATATTCCAGTGAATGATAATGATATTTGAATAGGAAAGAACAGAAGAGGTTGAAATATAAAATTATGAAAAAACTATGGTCAATCCAGAGTGATAATGAATTAAATGAGCAGATCACACCATGTTTTTGCCTCGTCAAAATCCACCAGTGATGAATGCAAATTTTACTTCATCTACCTCTTGTTTTGAATCAGATAACATTTTTCGCAACTCAGGAGACAAAATAAATAGTTACGAGACAGAATGAAAGCTCGAGTAGTAAGTCCTCTAACATGCTGTAGATTATTGAACCAGGGTATCAGACCTGAGCATTTCCAATTGACCATTTTTTCTTGAAAAAGTGCTTCTCTCCAATTCAAGCCTTACCAACGCAACTAGAAATTTATCATGGATTCCAGTCATTCTCCCCATACTGCCCTCTGACACTAGGGCTGGTAAATGAACCAAGCCGCTCGGGCTCGGCTCGGTCTCGGCTCGGTTTGAGCTCGTTCAGGCTCGTTCATTTAGACAAATGAGCGAGTTTGAACAAGTTTTAAAGCTCGGTTAGGCTCGGGACACGGATCGAGTTTCATTTTGTGTTCAAATTCGACTCATTTGTGTTAGAAAAATTTAGTAGAAACTTGATTAAACTCCTTTATAAAATCAGAACATTTAATTAATACAAAGTTATACTCGTTTATGCTCATGAACTTAGCTCATTTAGGCTAAAATTTTATTTTCAATCCCTAAAAACCCTAAAATGAATAAGAACGCTAGGCTCGTGAGCTCGGCTCGGCTTGGCTCGACTCGTTAATAAACGAGCCGAGCTTGAACATGTCAAAGCTCGGCTTGTTCGGCTCATTTACGTCCCTTATCTGACACTTTTCTTTAGACTTTAGCCCAATTTAAACAGTTGATGAGTGATGACGACTAATGATGCAAAGTTTATTAGGGAAAAATACTTATGCATATCAAGAACGTTTGGATAGACCTGACAAGTCACAACTAATCCTAAGAAATTACAAAAGCGGGCAAATGAGAAAGAGAGGGAAAACATACCCCATGAGTGATCGCCAATATGTATTTAATTTTTCCTCCTGTACATTTTCAAACATTTTAAATGGTAAACACATGATCCATAACCACAGACGATTTACAGAATAAAATTGACAGAGACTCATACTGCTAGCATACATGAAAATCCAAACATCAAAGTTACATACATACATAAAAACATGAGGGCATCAGATATGAATAAAAAGATTAAACTTCTAAACAATACAATTCCAGTGCTGTTTAGTTGAGTTAAACAACAATACATAACAAGAGAGCAGACAACAAACACTCCCAAAATCAGAAAATTATATCCTTCCCTGTGCAGATCATCCATGACATATAAGTGATACTAAAATCTTAGATCATTATAGAATTCCATGTGAATATGTAAGTTTTTCCGAAACCAACAAAACGCCGTTAAATCGCACCCAAAGCACCCATTAAATTTGCCCAATTAAAAAAATGCTTTTTTTCACACACATCAATTCTAGGGCAGGGCAATATAACAAAAAAATACACCAACTTTGAGCTATATCTGATGCAATAAGCAATGCTTTGAATTGATGGGGAGGGAAAAAAACCATGACAGAAAATTTTGCAAGATTTGGGAATCTCAGCTGAGTTTAAACAACCATCAATAACAAAACAGATAAAGGAAGGCACGTCATAGTGTCTCAACATCACATATCAGGAAAAATGAAAGATAAATCTAAGATCTGACATGACGAGAACTCATTAAAGTTCCCCACACCGATCGGAGACCAAAGCGAATGGAACGATGGATCGTCAAATGGAGAACAACATTGTCATCAGAGAGACGAAGGTCGGATCAGAGAACGAAAGGTCGAAACGATGGAGGCTTACCTGGAATCGTCGATCTGCTCGGACAGATCGATCGGGGTCTCCGATTTCGGTTTCCTTCATGTCGTGTCGTCCCAACATCACCTCCAGATTTATGGGGGGATATTCTCGCACGGGCTGAACATCGTGGCCCGTTAAGTTTGGGAAGCCGACATTGAAACCGCGGTTCGGCGTCGGGCCGGAATTTTGTTGAGCTCAAGTGGAATCGAGCCTGTGTCGGGCTTTCGGGCCGGGCTCTCCGTCCTGATTTTAAGCTGATATCTAATCTAGATTGCAAAGGAAAAGGAAAGCCTCGTATGCAGCACCCCCAACCTTTTTGTTTTCTTAAGTATATATTTATCTCATTAAATATATATTGTTATGAGAAGTGAACTATTTTTTACTTTAAAAAAAAACAAAAAATTATTGGTTGGAGATATATGAAACGATTCCTAGAGCTGCAAATGGGACTTTTTTTAAAAGAAAAGGTAGATGTTTGCTACCCGATTTCCTTTACTGAATTCGAATTACAAACTCTGAATTGGGGGAAAATAGAAACATAAAATAAGAATTAAAAAGTCTGGTGAGAAACAAAAGCATTTGAGAGCGGCTCGCGACGCCCTTCCCCGAGGTTAGATGAGACATCTAACCGACAGGAGAAGCACACACCCGGTCACCCCTCTATGTATATGCTCTCGTTGCGGAATTGAATGTCCTTCATCTTGCTATATAGCGGCCCCAATCCCACATGCATCCTCAAAACATCTCCCACATATTTTTTTGAGCACACATGCGCTTTGAACACCATATCGTTTCGAGTCTTCCCAATTGTCCATGCTCCCACTTGTATAATAGCATGTGATACCACCGCTGCCAAGCTATTGTCGTCCGCCCTTTTAAGTGCTTTGCCGGCTTCATCGCTTGGAACACCCTTTTATAAAGTAAACTATATTTTGATCATTTATTAATATGTCATTTATCAAATTTACAGCAGCCAAAAACATCACAATTTTTCTTTTAACCAGGAGTATATATTTATCAAAGTGTTTTCTAGGTCAACTAAAGAGGGGAGCCCACTGGCCAGCCCGATTGACCTCTAGCAATCCACTACATTGCAACCAAAGAGATGAGTATGGTTACAGCAGCCAAAAACTAATACACAGTTTTTAGCTTTTAACCAGGAGTATATATTCACTAATCAATATACAGTGTTTTCTGAGGGTGTATTAACAACTAAAGAGGGGAGCCCACTGGCCAGCCCGATTGACCTCTAGCAATCCACTACATTGCAACCAAAGTGGGTGCATGACTTCCATCCTAAGCAAGGAATTATTTTCAAAAAATATGTTTTGAAATCTTTTCAGTCAATTCCACAACTTCCATTTGGTTGACAGAGGCTTTCTGTTTTAGCAAAGCAGACAAGCGGTTGAGGATCATGGATTGCCCCCACCAAAAGAGATGCAGAAAGTAAATTATGAAAATACACTTGTAAAAATAAAAGACTGAATATCACATAATTACATGAAATTTTATGAGTTGGAAGAATTATATAGAGATCTTCTGAATGAGCAGTTTAACTCTAATAATATTAGGCATCCATGTTAGATTAGTTTTATCATTTGAGTAAATTTGTGTTTTTATTAGATTTTTAATCGAGTCTAATTGAGTTACACGTATCCTAATGATGGACCAAATCTTTTTAATATTTATTGAAAATTATATACATGAATCCTGACGGATTTTTTTTTTATCGTTCCACGCCTATATTGCATCTTGCCAGTCTTGCAATTGTCGGAACGTTAGGGTTTAAAAAACTGTGAACTGCGCAACCCCAGCTGATCTGAATGTTCTCACGTGGATTTGAGATGATGTTTCACATGAGAATATAAACATCAACCAACAACCTCTAAATAAATCAAAATGTAGCTTCAAACATATTTGGAATACACGAGCTAGTTCGTCTTGTCCTCTTCATCCTCAAAACTTAGATTTAGGGTTTGTAACTTGAAACCTGCACCCTGTATGATCTCCACCAAACTGGAAGCCACCCCTGTTGCTTGCACCGTCATTTGTTTTGCCAACTGCAGAATGCATAAGATCTAATAAGACACAACACACATGCGTCCGCAAGGTTTAAATTTGGAAAACTGCATGCAATTTGCATAATTAATCTTGAAAATATCCTATTGAACATCAAATGCCTTTATAAGATTTTGACTTACGAATGATGTTAGGCTGGAATGAGTACCCAGCATCTGCTATATTTCTGAGTGTAATTATGTCTAAAGACTAAATTTAAGCTTACCTATATATTATATCGACAATATTTAGTTGCATGCAATCAATTACCAACCATGTTTGACATTTACAGAGAAGTGATAATTTGTCAAAATGCTGATATTGGAATCCTTCTTTAAGCTTGTTGGTGCTCTTTGCTGAGGTGCATGACATTAGTGCAGACCACATATCATACAGGTACACAGGAAATACAACTTGCAGAAGAGCAGAATATCATATTTGGAGGGGATGGTTTAAGGGCAGATCATCACACAGATTAGTGGAAGCAGTTTAGTCTAAACTAACTTATTGCTAAGAATGTGTGTGATTCTTCCTTTACTGATAAGAATATTTCAGATCAAATCAAGTAAAGAAAAAATCCCCCATGACTTGTACAGAGAATTTTTTATGTCCTAAACAATGAGTTTCCATTCACTAGGTGAAGAAAAGATGAAACTGAACTATATCGTTACAAAATTAATAATAGAGATGAGAAATTACTTAAAAATTGGCCTTGTGTCTTCGAGGCATAGAATCCACATTTCTTTTTTCAATTCTTATTCATGGTTTGTTTGATGGATAAGCAATCAGAGGGAGTGCTTTATCATTGGCAAGGATGTCGTCTTTATGACGATGATTGGAAACATTAAACTTCTTTTAATTTAGATTTAATATGTTAGCATGGATGTTGGTCGCAAGTGAGCACTATGGATGTCAAAATCTATGAATTCTTTACTCTCTTTCTTCATCCAATCACTATATAACACGTCCCTCTTTTTATCGATTTTCAGAATAGAAGTGCCAAAGAAAAGAAAAAAAATTAGACCACAACCTACAATTGACAGAAAAAACTTACAACCCTGATGGACAGTGGAAACTCTACATGTCAAGTTTATATCTATAATTATCAAATAAGCAAAGTGTACAGACACATTGGATGTAAAATTACTTGTATTATCTACAACAATTCGTCTTAGACATGTACCTCGCTTGGCAACATGCGGCACCACACTCTGCTTAACGCCTTGGATTTGGTTTAACAAATCATGCTCCAAAATCACAGCCATTTCTTTTCTACCATGATTGTATCAAGATAATATGGACAGATGTAAACCAACTCACAAAAAACCATCTCACAAAATTGTAGTCTACTATGTAGGACAACAAACTCGCAGGCCAACCATGAAAATTGAGCGGAGCTTGACAAATTGGATCATGAGATGACGATCTGCTCCAACGGAAAGAATGAAAATTTTATAATACATCTTTAACAAAAGGAGAAGTTGTCTTCCTTTTACAGTTGAGGAGTAGTTCAATTTCAATACAATGGTTAATCAGACTTTCCTCAAATAATTCTAACCAACACCAAAAGAATTCATTTAAATAATGCATTCAATTCCACCAAAATGAACAGAGAACCCAAAATTAAACATTTACATAAAAACAGGCAGTTAGTCATACCTCAACACTTGCGATTCCCTCAACAATCTGAATTTTCATCTCACTAACTCCCTCCGTCTCCTGCCAAATCAAAACCCCCCCAAAAAATCACATAAAAACGCAATGCAACAACAAAATCATCCAAAAAGCGAGCCAATGAACACGTAAATCACCTCTAAAGCACTGGCGACCGAAGCGACAGCCGATTCACTCATGGTTCCCTCCGCCTTCACATATTCACGAAACCCCAATCACACTTATAGCTCATATTAATAAAAAAGAGGTTTTTATGGGGGAGACAGAGACCTTAAAGAACATGGTTAGGAATTCGGAAGGGGAGACGGGGACGGATCCCTCGACTGGGATTAGGGTTTCTTCCCCTGCGAATGCCCTTATTTTCTTCGGATCCCGTCTTTGGGTTCTCGGTGACGAAGATGTGAAGCTTCGGCTCCCAGAATGAAATAGAGAAGGGGAGAGAGAGGTCGCTCGGCGGTGACGGCTTCTGCATCGGCTATTGGTGCTGTAAGTCGGAGATATGGACGTGAAGGCTGAAATCGACGCCATTATCGCCTTCTCTGCTTCGCCTTGCGTGGTGTCTTTGCTCTTCAGTGAAGAAGATAAACGACGGAAGTACGTGAGTTTATGACCGTTGATTTTCGAAATCGAAGGGTTGGTGAAGAATCATAAGATTGGACTCGGCGTTTATGATTTCGGGTCCAGTAGATCGACGGTCCATATTCGACAAGTTCTGATCCGAACGGTCGAGATCTATCATGCCATTCGAAGTGATTAGGGTAATTAATTACAGCTCGAGATTAACCTAAAAAAACTATGGACGGTCGGATATAATAAGGTCTCTCTAAATTTTTCTGTTTTATTATGTACAAATGCAAATGCATTATGTACACACGAAATAACATGTTTATGTTTACCCGAAAAATAGCTAATATACATAGATAGATGTATCATAAGAATTTTACACAATTTTAGTGTTGTGTTAGTATGCTAATTGTTGATAACACACTCTTTATTAAATGAATCGTGTAAAATTTTAAATTTTTGGGCAATTGGACATTCATAATTCATTGTATATTTTTTTTTAAATGCTCAATTCAACACTGTTTTCAAACTCAAATGCAATCCAATCATTTTTAAATTTTCTAAAAGGAATATACACGGTCTATTAAAATTTGTACTTTTGTAAAAACATACACGCACACACACTCTAATGAATGGAATGAACACATTTAAAAATTTATAGATAATGCAGGTGATTAACAAGGTATAAAGGGCTACAAATGCATTCCACACATGTTTTGATTTTTTTTTAATATTACACCTCAATATATATACTTTTATAAAAAAAATTAATATATCATGAATTGTATGAACTCATTTAATATGTTTAAAAAAACTTTATATACCTCTATATGATGAGTGTGACCAACAAGAATAGTAAAAGAAAAATAATATGCTCTACCCCGCGAGCGATCCTATTTACAGTTCATATCATTTTTCATTTTTAAAAAAAATTATACATTCACTCATCGAAGCATATTTTGTTATAGTATATATTAATATACAATTAGGAGTGCAATCCAACCAGTTTTATTCAATTTTTTGCAAACCCTAATTGAACCACACTATTTCACATGTAACGCAAAAATCAGGGGTTGGTTAGAGTTTCTTGGGGATTGATTTACAGCTTTACATAAATATCAAAATGCTAGAAATTAATTATAATTTAGTATATTCATTTTTTTATGAATATTAATAGTATAACAACAATATAATTTTTAATATAAAAAGAATAATCTAAATAAATATTAATTATGAATAATCATGTGTTCAAATTTAATTCGGTTTGGTTAATTCGGTTTTTTCTTAAATAAAACCAAACACAAACCAATATAGATCGGTTTATTAACTTTTCAATCCATACCCCAACCAAACCATAAAACTATTGATCCAAACCCGAAAAAAATTGGTTTGGATCTCTGTTCGGATTCGGTGACAAAGTTGCACCCTAGATATAATAATGTATTCTTTTCTTCCAAAAATGAAAAAAAATTCTAACTTTTATATACTACAATAGAAACCGTAATATTACGATACAGCAGTAACTGTGCTATTGTATTGCACGAGATTGTAAATGTGATTGTAAAACGGACCGAGTGTATCAATGCTCATAGTAAAACTACAAAAAGGGCACGCTCACATTGAACAGGCCGCGCAGTTCCACATTGAAAACGATCCCTTGCAAGCACCAAAAAAGTTGATGTTGAGCTGATGCTTAATGGTCGTACACCTCCTTAACTTCACCAGCTGCAACCAGAAAGATCATATATAAGTTGCTCATCAAACTGCTCGAATGGGGAATATTGGGCGACAAGAAAGAAATCAGAGAGTCTTACCGCGGAGTTCCAGAGCCAGGTTTGCTTGCTCATCAGCATCAGAATTGAATGCCTTCAATATAACGATCATGGGGAAAAGGATGAGAACGACAAATAATGTGCTTATTCTAAGTTATTGGAAGGATCATGAATGAGTGAAAACCCATAATTTACAATCACTGAAAATTTCAGACTCTATCATAGTCCCCGATGCTAAATAAATGACCTTACAAATTCAGAAATAAAAACAAAGACATACGAGTATCATGTAAATCAGAACTAGCAGGACACTTGAGCAAACAGACTCTAGGTTGAAAGCCAAAGCTAATAAGACCCAACTCAAGGCTAGACACAAACAAATCATTCAGCAACAACTCCAACACATATATTGGGTTGGAATGGACTCGGTGAAGTTCAAACAAGTTGAACAGGTTAGCAGTTAATGATCGTAATCAACAAGGGGGTTTATGAAGTTAGGCTAAGGTAGACCAGTGGGATCAGCTCTGAGTTCTGAACTTCGAGCAAGTTGGATAATTGTTTGGGCTGTGTTCTCAGAAAAGAAAAAAAGAAGGGGGGGGGGGGGGTTGGAGTCCAAATATTTACCTACCAAAAAAATTCAAAACAATTAAGAAAATATCATACAGGATGTGATTTGTGGTTCAAATCTTTAAAAAAACTGCAACAACATGACAAAATACTCATCTCCGTCTTGTATCCTCATACCTTTGGATATAATCCTCTCATCCAGGGAAACATCATAATCAAAATAAGTGTGCGTGGGATCTTCTATAATCTGATTTTTAGACCAAAAGAATCAACGTTTGCAGACAGACAGTATCATACACACAGGACGGGATTATATGCAAATACAATCCGTGTTTTATATGCAAAACCTACTGTTTTACATTTTTAGTTTTGGACAGCCTGCACGTGACATTGGATACATAATAGAATAACTTTTCTGGAAAAAAAAGAATCAATGAAAGAGGGAAGAGGGAGTACCCTTAACACATGCGTAATCTGAAAAGATCGAAATTGTTTTTTGAGTTCTTTGGCTTCCGTCAATAAGTCAATCATGTTCTTGTTTTTGGCTTGCCATTTATCTTGTACCTGTTTCCCAAACCATATAATGTCATTCTACAAATAAATATATCAAGTTTAACAGTACCAGTAAACAGGCCCAGAAATTCTCCGAGCTCATGATTATTTACTGCTTCAGGCATATCTGTATTTTTCCCATACAAAAACAAAGATATTTGAAGATCAAGACAAAAATCTCTCGATCCAATGGTGTTTTTCACCTCACAAAATCTTGTGTCGTAAGCCTCCCAATGTACTTAATTACAAGAATCCTCTATATGCAAATTAACTCTCTCATCTTATTTACAAATTCCTAGGAACCTACAATGGGGATACCCACTTAAACAGTTTTTGTGCAATTATAGTGCAACGCAAATAGCTGATGAGAATGGCCAGGTAAGAATTATACCACATATAACAAATATTTGGCATCAATTTTTTTTCCTTTAAAGTAAAAAGCAGGCATGCAACGGGAGGCACATAATTTTATCTCTTCATATTCCTTCAACATTTGGGCGAATTCACTGGGAATAGTATGTCAAGATGGAATATTTTCTTACATGTGTTACCGCACCACCCAAGGTTTGGAGACACTTTTTAGGGGTCAATGGAATATTTTTTTACCCAATCGTTGGTTTAACTATTCCAAATTTATGTCACATAGCCATTTATATTTAGCACTAACAATTACATCTTTACATACAATGGGTTTTACAGTTTCAACGTTAAAGCTTTTGCGAAATTGCTAATGTCGTTCAAGATGTAATATCCCTTCGGAAACTCCTGGATGTCTCTTCTTCATATTCCTTCAACATTTAGGCGGAATGAACTGGGAATGGTATGTCAAATGGAATAATTTCTTAGATGTATTACTGCACCCCCAAGGTTTGGAGATATTTTTTAGCGGTCAATGGAATCTAATTTTACCCGATCCTTGGTTTAACTATTCCAAATTTATGTCACAGAGACATTTATATTTAGCACTGACAATTACATCTTTACTTACAATGGGTTTTACAGATCCAACGTAAAAGCTTTTGCTAAATTGCTTGCTAATGTCATTCAAGATTAAAGATGACTAACTGTAATATCCCTTCGGAAACTCCTGGATGTGCATAGACATACTTTAATTTCCCTGATTCCTTTAAATTACAATGTTTCAAGTAGAATATTTCAAAATATTCTTCCATAGGGTTCTTCCAGGTTCTTCTATTCTTTCAAAAAGAGAGGAAACTAACCTTAGTAATGTGAGTATCAAATCTCTGATAACAAACAATCTGTTCTTTAGCAGTAAAAATGATAACCGAAAACACACGCTCATTACATAGTTGTCAAAGTGGCTTCCAAATACGCAGTACATACAAAAAGATACATCAGATGTGAATGTAAATTACAAAAAAAACACTAATAATGTAAAAATATAATTTTCACATCACAAAACGATGGCAAACCTGGAAACAGACAAGTTGAGAGTCACCCTGTATGCTAACATTTTGAAACCCCTTCTTGACTGCATATTTCATTCCTAATAACAAGGCACGATATTCTGCAACATTATTCGTTGTGACACCCAATCCTTCACGCAATCTACAAATCTTCAATCCAATTTCTAGGTTAGAACTTAAACTCGAAGGATAAAATGCCACCAGTCATGCCCGAGACAGTAAGAAGAATCAATAGAATCTAAACGCACCACTTTTCTGTCTGTAGTTCGAACTACGGCCCCAGCGCCAGCCAATCCTGGATTCCCTTTTGATGCTCCATCAAACTCAATGATACAGGACTGTGCATAAATATTGATAACTGGAAATTAAAAATGTTCTTTTTTCTGTAGAAATTGAACATGTCAACAAATGGGGTTAAGCAGTACTATAGATGATAGATGCTGTCATCTGTTGTCTACCACTTTTAGTTGAACAAAAAGCTCATGATAGCACCTGGTTGCATCAATTTGTAAATTCCTTTGTTGTCATAATTACACAACAATTCAGGAGTCATTACGGTGTTGCAAAAAGGATAAAATGATTTTAAAAAAAAGTCCCTCATATTCCAACAACTTACCTTATTAGAGGTCGCCCGACATGCATCAACACCATACTCTACTTTGAGATTCTTTTGGGGGAAATCATACTCTGCTCTAACATTCTTTTGGGGGAAATCCGACATAAGAGTAGTTGAACCAGCTTCCTCCTTAAAAGACATGAAGAAAAAAGAGTTATAGGTTCTAGATTGTAAAAGTGAAAAGTATAAATCTCTTGAAATCAGTGTAAAACGTACAAACCAGAAGGCAAAATTGACCACATTTAATACAATCACCAAGAAATTGGTTCCATTTTAGAGTCATATACATATTGAACCATGTTATAAAAATGCATTAGTTATAAATGCTGCATGGAGTTGCAGAATGATGAAGCAACTAACAAATAGATCTTTCATGTTTGCAACATCAATAAAATTCAACTAGACGACCTTCATTACATCAAGTCATAATTACTGAGAAAGGAACATCCTCATGTCTAACTTGTGCTCTGAAACAAACACTGTAGTAATGGTAACCAAACCACAGGATCGATGCATCAAATGGGACAGGATAGTGGGAGAGAAGTATAATGACATAGAATTGCAACAATGTAAGTCAGTTCATCACCTTCTATTTTAAACATAGCCTATGCATCATCATATACATACATTAACTCCCAAGTCCCAACTTACACAGATTTTATAGCAGCCCTTTTGCAATTTAAAACTTCCCACAGATCCTCACATCCATTTCTCCACTTGTGACTATGCTCAAATCCCTGAGAGTTTGGGAATAATATAAAAAAAAAGGCATCCTGACAGTCAGCCAATTAACCTATGCTACGTGTTGGTCTATTTGGTTAACGAGAGTTTTTCAAAATAAAAGAGTGTATTGGGAAAATACTTGGGCTGCGATTACATCGATGCTTCAGGATTGGATAAAATACATTTTGGAGGAGCCATCGACTGGTGTATTAATGGGCAATGAGTGGGGGAGGGGTTAATATTCATCGGGTGCATTAATTCAATTTATGTATTTTCATTTTTTTTCCCCTTTTCATGATGTACGGAGATCCCTCATCTCCTTCTCTCAGGGGTTTCTTGAAATAAGATTCTCCTAAATTATTTTCAAAAAAACCCTATGCAGTTGGTCCACAATCATCCTGGAAAATTCCTGCAAGTTCATTTGGCCACAGTAATCCTTGCATGCTCCTAAGCAAACTAACTACATCACCAGACCCATTAAAAATTCAATCAATTTGATAAGCTATTTCAACAATAATAAAAAAGAGAGAATATATATTGCATACTTTAATTAGCTAGATGGCTTTGAATTTTCCAAAATCTAAAAACATATCACACACATAATCAAAAAGAGGTGCAGTCACCAAAATTTAGGCAACAACATCAGAATTTAAAGATGTTGATAAAATTAAGATCTAAAATGACACCAATCTCAAGCATCATAAAAAACCAAAAATGTTTATAAATGAAAAAAAAATTGTCAGAATTTTTTAGATCTAGCATATACCGAATTATGGAACAATTCCACCGATTCGCTTGATCGTTTTTGAGGAGATATTTTCTTTAATTTGTTCCCATCAGAAGAATCTGGTTGCTGCAGGGGAAAAATAAGAAAAAGCAATCTAATTCAAAACACATACAAAAACTAAAATATCTCAATAGCTGTGTAAAAAATTATATAAACAGTAAATCTCCAAATTAGAAAAATGCAAAAGTTTCTTGGCAAAGATGACTAAGATTAGCTTAGAACTTCTAAAGATTTCAACTGGTCAAGAAACTCAACATAATATTTATATTTTAGTTAATGTACTATGCGATGCAATTAATTAGAAACAGTAAAAGTTTCTCTGATGTTATCCAAAACAGATTACCCAAGGAAAATTACAGTAGACTTCCTCCTCGTTCAAAGAGGGAAAGTTTTTATTACAATCAATAAAACCAATCTAGTAAGAATAAATAAACAATTATTACACAGCATGTGATGAAAACAACAAATCAAGTGTAGATCCATGTTACAGAATACCTAACCTGGAAAGGACAAGGAACAATGTTTCCAAACAAATCCTCTTTAACATCTGCTGCATCGATAGTGTACATAGGATTTCTAAGCCCTCGAGAGGAAAGATACTCCTGTGCCTCCTTACTCAGTGAGTATCCCTTGTAAACGCCAACCGAATGATCACATATCTACAAAAGAATATGTGAGAAGTTACATTCCATCCATAGTCAATCAATGCACACAAAGCATGCATTCCCTATGTTCTATTGTAGTGACTTGCTTCCAGGGTATGGATAATCACCATTCCTGTGGTTGAAAGTGGAGCAAAGGCTTCAGATAAATAGTCATGCCTTAATAGTTAATCCAAAAAAAATATATATATGCAGATAAATCAAAGGGTCCCAAAGGAGGATGAGATCACTCAATATTGGAGGTTGGATGACTAATTTCCCCCAACCTTCCTTTCAAAAAGAAAAAATAAAAAAAATTCCCTTCATTGTAGAGCTTTTCTATGTTTCCATTGAAATGGCTGCATGTGAGCTCACAACTTTCCTTGCAAAAACATGGCACAATATCAACTATATATATGAACCAATGTCAAATTCCCATCAATAGAAATCAAATCTCTAAGTTAGAGATGGTTAAAGACTTAAAGTTTTCCATAACAACCCCACAAGTACAACAACTCACATGTCAAAATATATTGGTGTTCAACTTCAACTCTATGGTACCCCAAGCAGTTGAATGAACTATGGCCAAACATAACTATGAGACCTGTCCTAAAGTAGAAAACAATCCATTCTAGTAGTAACCTATTATCGACTCCCATAGGTCTCAAGTTTGAATTCTCCCAGTCTAGAACACAGGGTTGTGGGGCTATTCGGTGCACTCAGATTTTTCCAAATATTGTTGGGATTCCTCATCACTAAAACATACCTACCAATGGCACTTACAAGATAAATCTATCATCGTAACCAAAGGAAACAGCTATTATTCTAATGTTCTTCCACTCTAATGTCCTTCCCTTAAGTTTTAATGTAAGCCCATCACCATTTTTCAAAAAGAAATGCACATTACCTTTATGTTAAAGAAATTCAAGATTTTCCAAATTTCAACATTACAGATACAAGAATGCTCCTGAATGCATGTAAAATAAGAAGCAAATGCATATAGTGACAGTTTGCACTATAACCATATAAGTTATTAACTGAAAATTCAAGTGGCACGCAAGTTGAATGTCAGTGTACATGTGAATTCTTATTGCAAACTTTCACATAACAGTGGGAAAAAATTAGAAACTACAGTCCCAATTGCACTTGCAGCCTAGAGGCATTCCATGGAAAATTAGAAATCCATTTGGACTATTAAATTGGAAAAGAAAAACAGAGGTAAAAACAGAGTGAACAGCACTGCTTACCGATGAACTAACTTGATCTTGACAGTCACTCAAACTTTTATAAACGCCGATCATATTCCCCTTCCGAACAACATAGAACGCATTCTTCTCTTCCTCCATTGACGACCCTGGATCTACCTTCAGTGATCGTGGGGCACGCGTGCGTCGAGATGAGTAGCACTGGACATGAAATCCAGTCAACACCAAATTTAACTTAATGATCGTAAAACGACAAGCATGTCGTGAGTTCCTTTTCTGTATCGGTCTAGAAAATCCACATAAAGACCTCCTCACCATGAAATGACTACTACTTTGCAAAAACACAGAAGCAGAAGACATGCTTGACGATTCTGATAGAAGGGAACTTCTTAAAAAACAAACACTGACAATTACATAAGCATAGAGACTTAAAATATGAAAAGACCGCATTCGACTCTCAACAATAAAAGTGAAACATAGAAAAAACCCACTTAAAAAATTGGACCAAAACAACTTCCTAAGAAGGCATTCTACTCAAGTAGCCTTTTTTATTGCAGAAAAATTAAACAGTATGTTAAAAAACCATAATGAGTAATCTTTTCAATTGAATCCACACCTGAAATTATCTAAACCATAAAACCCAAACCCAGCTCAAATTATCGTTCATGTTTTTTTGGTGCGTACATCCGTTCATATAAACCTAAGTAGCTAAAATTCATTTAAATAACATAAATTGAACCCAAGAATAACATAAAGAAAGATTGCTTCACTTCTATACGCTTTTCTACAGGAAAATAATGGGTCCAATAAAAGATCAAACAAGCATTTATAGAGAAAGAGGTCAACAACTACTACAACAACAAAAGATGTGAATATTTGTGTAAAGATAACCCTATTAGGTGGGTTATCTAGAAGAATCAGAAGAAGATAAACTAGGGCAAATGAGAGAATGAGAGAACGAGAGAAGCATTACCTATGTCTCTCTATAGTCTATATCATGATTATTATTATTTTTTGTTTTTTCTTCTTCTTCTCCTTGATCAGATATTGATCGTCTGTGAATCGGATCGAAGGGCTTTTAGGGTTAACTGTAGAAAGAAAAACCCAAGTGCGGTAACTGAATCGTGCGGTGAGGCAATCTTGATCGCTGGCCGTCCGATTGATATTTCGAATAGAATTTCTCGGAGGTGAATGAAATCGTGGTTAATCCTAATGAAATGTAACCGTTAGTGTTCTTATGCTAAAAAATCTTGAAACTTAAAAAATAAGGGAATAAAAAGATATTTGAAATTAATTTTTTTTATTTGATTATTACTTTTTGAGAAAATTAATTACACATCTCCCAACATACACATGTATTGATTATAAGTCCTTACAACTTTTTAAGTTAGCAATATGTCTCCAAGTCCCGATACATATTATGTTTCGATTCCTCCATCCATATTTTATTAACTCCAGTAATTTTTCTTACATTTTTATCATCAGCCCTTTCTCTCTCCTCAACCCTGATGGCCCTCCCCCATCCATTTGCGCTTTTCCCATCGCCACTCTCCTTCATTTTTTGTCTCCGATGGCCCACATTGTCTCTCCCATTCCTGTTTTCACATTTTTCTCTTCCTTTTTTTTCTCCACTAACAAAGGATGATGGTATCTCTCACTCCATAATGTGCTCATCATATTGATCACAACGGAGGGTTCTCCTTCATCCATCACGAATCGATTGCTTCTCTCTTCCGGATCTATAAAATGATAACAATTTACCTAGATGGTACACAATGTATTATGTCTTTTTAAATATGTGAATAACAATGTACACATTGTGCATAACAGTGCACACAGAAGAAAAAAAAGAGTAAATAAAAAAGTAAATGGTCAATTAGGGTTATTGTTAAGTTAAAAAATTGCAACTTATATTTAATACAGGGTATTATGAGAGATATATAATTAATTTCCCCTTACTTTTTTAGTGTCCTTATATTCTATTTAAAACAAAAACAAAAACCCAAAAGTCCCAACTATAAAGGTAACCCGATAATACTAGACAAGGAAAAGATATTTCCATCCTTTGTAACCCATTTATAGTCCACGTTTTTTCTTTTTATTTATTTATTTTTTATAAAAAAGTATACTCTTTTATATAAAATCAAATATATACTGAATTATAATAGTATATTTTTTTATTTAAAAAAATAATTATAAAATTTATTCTATAGTCCATACCCACACACTATGATACATTATGATAATGTAATATATACAACACTAGTACGCTATCATATAGACTACAAAACACATTGTGTGTCTTGATAGAAAAATATAGACCAACCAAAGCCCAGAGCAGGCAATGGGCCAAAGCCCACAAGTTGGGCATTGCTATAAACCTATAACAATCCATTTTTCATCCGACACTAATACAGTGCACAAAATCGGGGAATACATACCTTAATAAAAAAACCATGCTTAAATGTATTAAATGCATACCTTTCACATTTTTCTAATTTAGCATATACTAGCTTAACTTAGTACATATTAGTTTAGGAGAAAAATATATATGAATGACAGAGTGCATCAGCATCCTTTATGAAATGCAGCTTCAGCTTGCAACTCAGTGATAGGATTCAGGCTGCCATAAAAAAAAAAATCTGTTGCTGTTCTTTAGAAACTCGAGTAAAATCAACCCAAGGAGATACATTTTGGAATAGTTTGTATTGATTGAAGATGGGTTTTGTAGTCCAAGCATTCAATATTTTCTCAAAGTCCTTACTAGGCATATCTGGAAACACACTTGTACAATCAGCAAGACTTTCAGCCAGTTGAGCTCTCAGTGAAGATGATGCTCAGCCAGAGGGCAATGCCCAAACTGATGATGTAAATGTGGATGCAATATCTCAAATGAATGATTCATGTTTTCTTGGACGTGGTGGATGAATTTTCATGCTTAACCAGTGTTTGTTCCATTTTTCTCGATTTCTCTTTGCCTTGCTCGCTCCATTTTTCTTTTGCGCCACTCTTCAAGAGCTGATACAAAGAGAATTTTCAAAACATAGGTGAGCAATGTGCCATAAATCCTGCTGATTATTGAGGATTCACATAAATAGAGTTGTCTTCTCTCTTTTCACAATAGACTTTGAACAGAGATGATATATGTGTTGATAGAAAATGGGAACACAAAATAGCATTAGCAATTTGGCAGATAACAATATCAATATGAAAAGTGGCATTGTGATCCTTATAATAATTTTGCCCATAATTACATTCTAACTTGATGAAATGAAACAATCTCGCCAAATCTTTTCTGGCTGTAGTTAGATGTATGCAGTCAACATCATTCATGTCAATTTTTTACACCCTTCACCATCCTATGTTTCAAATAATGTTTTTCCCCTTTTTTCTTTTTGAATGAAAGGATTCCATCACAAAAGGGTCTATGACATTCAATTTAACCCAAAAGTATTTTTAAATTGCCAGTTTTCTTTCTACAAGGTACAACAAGCTCTCATTCATTTCAATTGTGACTCCTTTAACATCACTCATATTGTTCGTGAATGTCCACTCAGTGGCTGTCCAAAAACTACATTTTCATAGTTACTTATTTGAACTGAAGATTTCAGGATGGGCATCAGGTGGATGAATCATGAACCATATCAGACAACATTTATTATCAGTCTCCTCCAAGTGTCCATATTTTCCGGTGTATTTATCATGTTGGCATATGTGGATGGCAGTATAACTATAAATAGGAACAGCGAGGTGTGGCCCTTGAGATTTCAAGGAAACACCTTAATTGATTGACATGGTGCCATTGTTTCATGTAATGCTTGGCTTGCTTCTTAAGGATTGGTATCTTCATATCTTTGGGACTGAGGGGGTGTTGTTGAAAGGGAACTAGGGAAGGGATATTTTCAGTGGAGTGAGAGATTGAGCCAGTATTGGGTTCTGTGAGGTGCACAAATTCCTCATGTCCCACCTCCTCTTTTCATTCGCTTGAATTCTCAAATTCCATTAACTAGCAGAAAGTTACTCACAATTTCAATCATACTTCACAAAACCAGCAAATCTTAGTCAGAATCTTAAGCTCCACTAACTAGCACTAGAATCCATGAACTTCAGATACAAACCTTCCCATAAGAGTAAACATTCAGAGGCTATGGTTCGCAGGGTGGTTCATAGCCAACAATGGATATTATGAATGGCTATCCCATGCCAATTCGGCTATTTATTTTTTATGTAACAACATTTATCAGAATTCTTATGCATTATAAACACTTAAAAGTACAGCATAACGTAGGGAACCCAAAAATCCTAATATTCCAAGATCATCAAGGCTTTCATGGACGGCAAATCATAACATTCAGCCCCAAGCAACACATAAGCATAAGCGAAATGCCCCATCTCTACATTATTATAGTCATAAGTCTGCATTATCCAAGAGATATCTATTCAACTCCTCAACAAATCCACAGGACATATATACCATCAGAATGCACAGACATTTTTACTATAATGTAGTTCCAAATTTCAAATTTTGACATCAGATTTTTTTCCTATGTTAAATCATTTCTATTATTCTTCTCTCAATTCTTCAGGTTTATCATGCCAAATCATCTTTGTAGATCACATAGATAAAGCAAAACAATGCACCCACAAAAAAAAATGATGGAGAATACAACAAGAACCTTTTTGGCTTTTCTCATCATTCATGGCACGGAAATCCTTCAACCTCTTTGAAAGATCAACCGCAGCCGTCTGCTTCGGTACCGTCTGCTGTTCAGTCCCCGGTTCACCACTCGCTTCCTGCTCAATCTCCTTCACCTAAAACCAAAACCATACATAAAAAAAACTTTTCAAAACCCAACAAAATCACGCATCACCAACACAAATCCCACACATAATCACCCAAACCCACTCTCTTAATCAGCTCCAAAGGAACCATCGAACGCCGAATCTCCTCTGATTCCATCTCATACCTCAACTGCGCTGCAAGTCACATAAAAACAACGATCGGCTGAACATTCGAAAGTCCAAATCGGGTAGAATCAAGTCGGGGTCGTGATTCTGCTCACCTAGGTCGGATTGGTTTCGGGAGTGGGACCGACTGGGGAAGGCGTCGAAGAAGCCGTAGAGAAGGTAAGAGACGGCGATGATGTTGAAGAAGCAGACGACAATGGTCGCGTTCTTGAACGACAGCATCGACGGTTTCATCGGGTGATGTTGGTGGTGGTGGTGATGATGGTTGTTCTCCATCTGAAAACAACAATGGCGTGCCTTTGTGTCTGAAACTCTTACCATCCCAAAGTACTATTGCGATAATGACATCTTTCGTAAATATCCAACACATGTAGGGGTGTTTTTGTATTCGGATAATGCAAGCTTGTTCATCAACACCCGTTGTTTTGATGGAACTTGATGGAATCAACGGGTGCAAGTCTTATTTTTTGATGGATTGTTTTCACTTCAATTGCAGAGGTTTGAGACATGCGAGGTAGACGTTCGATGAAATGCCGAAACGGAGGAACACCGTTTCTACATAATTAGGAACTGTTTATCACTTTCGGGTCTGGGTTGCGGGTCTTCGATCATATGGAATTCAAGAAAGTTGTTGTCTTGATGACCATGATTTCTTGCTATGTGAGCAATGCAGACCACGAAGAAGATGCAAACAAGTTCTTGCATTCGCCATTGATTTGTACTCCAAATGTGGGAACTTGAACCAGGCAATTTGGGTTTTCAATGGGGAGAACTGGAATGGAAGATGTCAAGCTCTTTAAGGAGATGTGTCGAGGCAGGGTATAACCTGAGCAGGCAGTATCTGCTGGAGTTCCCTCGAACCGTGCTCCTCAGACTGGTAGACGAATGACTAGAGATTTATGAATGTTTTGATGCAGTTGTGTGGCTGACATGTTCAGATGAGGTGGAAGGCCTGTCCAAGTGGAGTTCATTGATTCGATGCGAATGGAGTCTGGACCCAGTTTTCGGGGTGCTCTGTTTGGTGCTCCGAATGTTCATGGGGTGCAGGAATTTATGGATTTGGCTCACAGGTTTCTTTTAAGTTGGACCCTGGAAACCTATTTAGTTGTGTCCCTCTTGAATGCTTATTTTTATTCAGGGAGGTGGGATTTTGTGATGAGGATGAGGAAAGAAACGTGTGAAAGACAGGTGAGGAAGATATCAGGATGTCGTTGGATTGGTGTTATGGCAAGACCCAGTCTTTCTTTGTTGCTTATAAGTCTCAATCTTCCTCAGGTTTGGTATATGCGACATTGTGTGGCCATACTGATCATAGGGGAAATGAGTGAATTTTTTGACCTTGAACATGTCATGTAGGTTTATTTCTGTCTTGTGTAGTTTGGATCCATGGATCTTGCAATGTACTTGGCTGTGATTGAGTCAGAAAATCAATAGACTGCTTTAAAATTGCATTAGTTGTCTTGTGTGAAATTCTAATGAGAAATGAGAAATTAAGAAGTTGAAATTGATCTCTTATGCTTTGGGTATCATCCTGCTCTTTTCTGCATCCCATCCCCAACAACACCCCCCCCCCCCCCCCCGCCACACCAAAAAAAAAACACACACACACAATAAAAAGGTCAGATTACTTTCAGTGTCTCACAGAACTAGGGTGATATCAACAACACTTACATTGAAGAGCATGTAAGTTTCACTTTCTGCTGTAAATTTTGAAGTTTGGCATGTCTAATAGTTAATGTATATATTTTGACAGTTGGTTCATTGTTTCTGTATTTATGGTATTTAGATACATGAGAATTATACATTGATTTTTTTATTATTTCTTTTGAAAGAAT
>CM060875.1:30107026-30157026 GCA_030737845.1 Acorus calamus
ATGGGAGTCTACCAAATATTGTAATAGGTGGTAAACATTCAAGAGGAAGAGAAAATGAGAAATCTCCTCATAAGAGCTAAAACGGAAAAAATAAAATAAAATAAAGAGCCAAAACCACTATTCTGTAATGAAGTACTCTTCCCTTCCGCAAATCAGATTTGAAGCCCCCACGTTATAAGTTGCCCACCAGCTCATGCTTTCAGGCGCCCTAAAACACTCTTCGAGATATTCTTCCTGCAGTGTTGTTTCCCTTGGAAGATTCTTTCATTTCTGTTTATCCAAGATTAGTTGTATGAATTGTCTCATTTTCCTGTTTGTTTAATTATTTAAGATTTGGAAGAAATCTTATATATTATGCATTGAGTCCGTAGAAACATCTTCGTGTTAAAGTATATTCTGATGCTGATTGGGCGGATCACATTATGCTAGGATATCCACTTACAATTATTGGATGGAATTTGGTTGCATGGAAATGCAAAAAATAGAGTACATTTGCAAGATCCAGTGTTAAATCTGAGAACCGAGCATAGGCTCACCTTACTTGTGACTTAAAATATAATGTAGCTGGATGGAATGCAGAAACAACCTCAGATTATTGTCAGCTGCTAATGTTTTGGTATTTTATGAGATTGGTTCAACTTGCTTCCTTTTGATAATAATGTATACTTTCTATTGAGCATAATGTATGCTTTCTTTCATGCTATATGGCATAAAAATGATCTTCAAACAGATGTTCACCCTCATCTTGGGGCTTCACAATTTCATGGTTCCTAATCATGTTCAGCCCATAGTCTACGCATGCTATCATCTTAAATAGTAGCATAAAAATGTTCTTGAGGCAGACATTCACCATCATCTTAGACTTTGTGAATTCATGGTTCCTGATAGGACCACAGTCTACTCAAGCTGTCATCTGAAATAATAGCATTAATATCTTTTTGAATAACAAGATGAATGAAGACTGACTATTTGTGGACATGGTGGTTGAAAAGAGTTTAGCACCGTTGTACTTTGGGTAGCGGGTATCAAGTTCTTGTTGAGTGGGAGAGTTAAACTATTCATCTTTTTAACGATAATTATATCTAATTTGGAAATCAAATGTTGAAGTTGGAGGAATAATTCTGCCAACCCATCTAATTCACTGTTCCGACCCATCTAATTCACTGTTATCATCACATTAGAATGTTAAGAAGGGCTGCCAGTGTCAGTGTGGCATTGCTGTCCCAAATCCATAGAAGATTGCTATGAGGGCCAGGTGTGTCTTTGTCGGTGTGAGAAAATAGTCAAGTCATTGTTATATAGCAGTTGATACATTTTACAAAGCTTGCTTGAATTGGTAGACAGGCGTGCTCGGACATCTTTCTCTACTGTTAAATTTTGGAACCGTCTTAAAAAAAGAAAAACTTTGTAACTCCCTGGTTAATATCAACTTCAGGAGCTGTCATATTTAACAGGCAACTTCTGTATTCCCAGTCTCTGTCAAAGTACTTTGATTAATGTTTGGCTGGTCTCTGATGTTGATTCTATTTAAGATAAGTTATGAATATTTCTGCAATCATCTTATTTGAGAAATGGATGTAGAAGAAGGCTTGGTAGCTAAACATGTGAGGTAGTGCTGAATATTTAAAAAGTCTGTATATGTTAATGTCATTTGGAAATTTTAATTAATTATGGGTTCTTAAGAGTTATACCATGTCACCAGTGGTCAGTGCATTCTCTATCTAACTTGCAATGGTTATAATACCTGTATATCTGAAAATGCAAGTGAGATTATTGGTTGTTTCATTTGGATTGATAAATAAAGATTCTATGGAATGGATTTTGTATAATTGTTTGTTCTGGTTAACCAATGTATGACCTCCAGACACTACATGTCTGTCATAAAGGTGACTCATTCTAAATTTATTTCATACAAAAATTTTGTACATTTTTCTGTCCGAAATTCCTAATATGAGAAGAAGCATGTGAAATTTGGGAAGTGCATGTGTAGAGCTATCATTCCTATTAATTTAATGAAATTTACTAATCAAGGAACATGTTTACCAAATAAAAAAACGTTTTGTTTCTCCCATCCATTTGCTTCATCAAACCATGCTGAATTGGAATAATGTTTAATCTTTCAATAGCTTGAAAAAAATGATGTTCCTCTCTTTATCGAATACTTATATATATGCTCATGCATATCTTATTTGTGAAAAGGCTGCTGTGGAGCACTTTCAAGGTGATAAGAGGAGTCTATTCCAACATGACCCATTCCTGTCATTCTATACTTTGAGTGGTATCATTTTATGAGAAGCATGCATTTGAATTGACTTTAGGTGCTAATTAATGAATGACAACAAGTGACAAGTGTGAAGTTTCTGTAACCAAATTGAGCTATTTTGATATTGTTTTCTCACATGGTGTGTGTGGTACATGCAAGCTGTATTAAGTGAAAATGACATTCCTTCAACTCCCCTCAAAATAGGCCCTACCATAGAAGGGCCCACTGCACAAGAGCCACCATCCCCCGCTCTACCCTAGTATGAAATGTCCTCCGATTTGAATTGATTGGTTGCCCACTCTTCTCAGGGCTTCTTCCCTTACCCGGCTATGTGACTCACTATCAAAACTCTTCTTGTGTCCATTGGAAGGTTGTGATAGTTTAATTTCCTCAACATGGATTACACTGCTGTTTGGTCTTGCCTATGGAGTTTTTGACCATTGATTCCCTATCTAAAGTGGATAGAGAGATCCCCTCCATCAGGAGTCACCATCTCCTCATTTAAAGACCCATCATCTTGTCTTGGTGATGTGCGATCTTACAAAAATAACGCATGGCTCTCACATGGTTCAGGGTTCCACATGGCAGTGGTGGATTCCTGACTTTTCCCTTCATGTCATTCTCTTCAATCACTGAAATTTCCATCTTATTTTGATTATTGGGTTGGACCCTTGATGAGGTGGCCCACTGAAACAATACCAATACTGTCGCTCTCATCCAATTCTGCTTGTTATTTTGCATCTGAGTTGACCTGTGCAAGGAATTTGTATTTACTTTTTATACAGAGCCAAGTTCATGGGCCCATTTATGGTTCATCAAGAGCTTTTGAGCTAGAAAATTTTCTTTCCTTGGAAACCGATGCTGGAAATAATGAAGTTCCAAATCTCAAATCAAGGATGTGCCCAACTCAGCAAGGTGAGATACTTTGTGTTAATCCATCACACACTAATGTTTTTTTTACTAAATCATTAAACTTTTACAATTTTATTGAATTGTTGACTTTAGAAACTTGTTTCCTATAATGGTCTCACCTATACCCTACTCTTACAGTACAGGACAATGTTGGTAGATCTTGCAGGCACTCTTAATTGTTGGGTATGATCTGTGCTTCACAACCTGGCCGTACCACTGTGTACCCCCAAATATTTGTAGCTTACATCGGATTGACAGGCATTCCATTCTGGAAAGGTAACTAACCAGTTTCTTCCTTGCTATGTGTTGGAAATACTGCAACTGGCACCTTTTTGGGGGAAATTTAGTTCCTTTTTTTTTGTAATACTCAGTATGTCTAAATGAATGACAAAAGGGGTAATATAATAGGGTCATGATTAAATGGATTATCACCTCCCCATGAACACAATGAGAGGAGCCACCCATTTAAAAGATGCCTGATTTTAATTTTATCTAATTTAATTAACCGTAAGAAATTAACTATTGCGCTAACAAATGTACTTTCAGATTCTAGTTAAATAAAGTGGGAGCATTTTCAAATTGATTTTCCTTTCCTTTCCAATATCAGGGATTGAGCTTGCTGATCTGGGAAAGCAGATGGGTTTCTGTCAAGAAGAATCCAAAGGAAGAAACCTGTCTGAAGTCACCATGAGCGTTCTGATGACAGTGACGAGTTTGAACCTAAACCTTTCTTAAAGTAGAAGTATGCAATATAAATGCAAAGTTAGTGATGTGCGAATGTCAAGGAGCATTCAAGCTAATCTTGGTCGACTGATGTAATGCACTAGTGCGTGCAGTGGTGGTTGGAGGAGATGCACAGGCTGGACCACTGCTTTGGGCAGTCCCTCCCCAGCTAAGCCTGCCATAGATAGACCCACAAGTGCCCACCTGAAAGGGACAAACTCAAGTGCATGGTGAAACCTCATTGGTGCATATAAACAAAGTGGAATCATTATGTGTAAGTTCTCCCTAGCAAGAGTATCTAGGATATCATCCCCAACCAAGATCAAACTAGGACAAACAACAACATTTCATGCTTTACATCTGTTTCTTTGAATTGTTGAAAGTGAATATAAATTTTCCTTTTCCGTCTTCTCTGACCTTTTGGCATTCATTATTATTCTCATTCTATTGGAACACCTAAGTATTGACATTTGGAATCCTCCATTTCTATAGACATCCTAACAAATTTTCTTCATTCCTCATTTTCATGGAATCTATCAGAACTAGATTCTTGAAGAAGGGGGAATTCTCCTCCTGGATAAGAGTTACCAAGTTGTCTCTAAATTATTCTACACTGTCATAAAAAAATGCCTTTTGATATGGAAAAATAGGGTGTCAAGATTGAGATTGTGTGAATATCAATAAACACCGGAAGCTATGGTGACGGTTGCGGTATTTGGTGCACTGGCATTTGAATGATGGAATATTTTTGATGGCCTTCTTGGACAACCAAATGTTGAATAGTCCTATGGATCGAACCGTTAAACTATAAATTCTTCTTCATGTTAAGTTGTTGTAACTTTGTTTGCCTATTTACAATATTCTTTAAAATATCAAAATGCGTGGGAAGACAGTTTTGTTAGCAAGTGATTTTTACTCACATATATGTATTGGTGATTCATCTATGTCCATAACTCTAGTGACTTGATGCTCTACTTGAATAATACTGGTCAAAGACTAAGAACATTATTAGCTTCATTAATCATAACTGATAAACATGTGGTGATGTAAAGATATTTGATGTATGGTTGGAGGTGCAAGCACATGTATACTTTTATGCACAAATTTTTTGTTGATACAAACACAAGGCATGGGCAGACAGAGATGGATGAAAAAGTGGTGGCGGCCATCCCATGTCTCTTTCTTGGGGTGCATGTGGTGGTGCAGTGCAGTTATGGGTAGAGTCTAAAACACAGAGAAAGTGAGGTTGGAGGGGTATCAGGATCCAGGGCTGCTCCACAAGGAATTCTAGAAAAAGCAAATCCCATGATCAAGAGGAGAACAATATCACTGTAAAGTTTCATTTTAGATACCATGAAATAATATGAAAAGTAATGCAAATTCAAACACACCAAAGTATAATTGAACAAGTTGTGTAAGAAGGCTTGAAGATCCTTTTATCCCCACCGGGGACTGCGATCCAGCAGCTTCAAAGCACTCCAGAGATTCTCCATTTGAGGCCCCAAAGGAAGATATACTCAGTACATCAGAGCTGGAAATTGTAGTGGTGATAGTGGAAATAGCTGGACCGTGTTCACTTTTAAGGACCATTTTTAATTGCTGGAATCCCCAGAAGAGTTGATTTCAATTTGGAAGAGTTGTTTTGGAATTTGATACTGTTTTGTTCTACGAATCTTTGAAATCCATGTTGTGTTTATTTGAAGGTTTTATCTGGGGAACCTGGGAAGTGGAGGTGGATGATGCTGATTTACCCTTCCCACTTTTTTGAAGGCCATCAAAATAATACAAGAATTATTATGTGCTTCAAGTTATAGTGGGGTTCCCTATCCGCAACAAAGGGACAACTCATACCATGCAATGGCAAAATAAGTGGCTGCTGAACTTTATTTCCTTTTCAGAAATAATTCATGGAAGCTTGAATGTATCTTGTTGTTGCACTGTCATAGATTTCCCCCCTCATTCATTCGTCAGAAATAATTGATTGACTCCAGCTACAACATAGTTTAAATCCTCTTTTTTCTTTTTCTTTTTTTGCTTGCACAGTAGATACACTATTCAGCCAGTCCTCTTTCATTGCAACACAGCCTTTTCTTATATAGTGAAAGATTTTTTGTGAAACAGTTTGCCACCCTGTGTGGGTGAGAGAGAGCAATCAATGCATGCACCTTTGTTGGAGGTAAAAATAAGATTAAAAATAGGACATAAAAATAAAATTAAAAATAAGACCGGTCAGAACACAACGGACAATCCAGATGAGAAAACCAAGAGAATGGTACTCTTCCCTTTGTACTAATGTTGATGGAATGGTGTACAAAAGCTAAAAAGCCTCATCGTCTATCCTCTTTACACAGGAGTCCATTCCTTTACAAAACTTGGGCTCCTTTGAGAGAGGGAGAGAGGGCTGTTTCTTTGTGCCTTTTTTTTTTACATGATTGTACAATCAAACTCACCCAAGACAAATAAAAAAACAACAGAAGAACTAAAATTGGAAAAGAAAGAAAAAGAACCCATCGATCTCACTTTCAGATCTGAGAGATACATCTCCTGTGACAGGCTATGAACTGCTTGGGTTGCTTTGTTTCCTGTTTCCACACCTTGCCAATGTCACCAGCTATTCTCCTGGCATCCAATGAAGCACCAGAAAGCCCTCTCCTTGTGAACCCAACTGCATAAAGCCCAGACTTTCCTTTCCAACCTTGTGGGAATGGCTGCTTTGGGAACCCATTCTTGCAGAAGAACTCTGTGTCCTGCAATAAAAAGTTACCACACACTATTCAGTACTCCTATTCATCATTTTCTGTTTTTGAACTACCAAACAAATTGTTCAGTACAAACCACCTAACTTAAAACATAATCCAACACCATCAAAAAGTCTTCTTTTTAAGTCATATCTTGTCTTCTCATCTTATTCTTTCTGCCATGTTTGCTTATTAGGAAACCATGTGATTGAAATTAAAAACTGTGCCTTTATAAATCATCACAGCCCCCCACCCACTAATCCCTTTTTAAAAAAGAAAGTCAAATCCTTCATTCATTTGAAAGAAAGAGTTCCCTCTATTTTTATATGAACATTTTTTTTAATGAAATCTCTAACTCCCATAACTGCTGAACATGTGAAAATGCCACCACAGAATCTCAGCTCACCTGAAGCCATGAAGGGACGTTGCTCCGGTAACCGGTGGCGAAGATAACAGAGTCAACAGCGAGAACCTGTCCATCGACAAGCTCCACCCGCCCGGGGAAGAACCTCTGTATCCCAGGAACCACCTTGATCTCGCCGGACCGGATCTTCGCCAACGCGCCAAGGTCCAAAACGGGCGTCTTCCCCTGCGTGTTCTTCAGCTCCAGAGGCCCTATCGATGGCCTCTTCAACCCGAGCTTCTCGATGTTCCCGAGCACCAACCATGCCAGAAAAAGCATGATCTTGTCGACCAGCCAGAGCGGAAGCCATTTCATCAGAAACACCGCCAACTCGAACGTTGACTTCCCCAACACCTCCCTCGGAAGCACATGCACCTGAATTCAATCACGCGCAGGCATCATCAGCAACAGAAAAACCAATGCAAGCCATATTTGAATTGTTCATAAAATGAGACTCACCGAATCGCGCACAACCATGGATGGATAGGCATTGTAGTGGCAGAGGTCGAGACAGACTTCCATGCCAGAGTTCCCGCAGCCGACGACGACCACCTTCTTCCCCCTGAAGGAGTCGCCGGAGCGGTACTCGCTGGCGTGGGAGACGTGGCCGCCGAACTCCCTGATCCCCTCCACGTCGGGGGTGACGCTCTCGGCGTTCTCGCCCGTGGCCACGACAAGCCACCTGCATATGTACTCGACTTCGGCGCCCCCACAGCAGCAGTTGCGGTGGTGCTCACGCTGCGCACCCTCCAGAGCCCGCTCGTCTCGTCGTACTTGGCGGACTGGACGCACTGGTTGAACCTCGGGTTGAGCTCGAACGTCGTGGCGTAGTTTTCGAGGTAGTCGATGAACTGGTTCTTGGAGGGGTACTCGGGGAAGTCGGCGGGGAAGGGGAGGCGCGGGAGCTGGCAGAATTGTTTGGGGAGGTGGAGCTTGAGGCGGTCGTAGGTGCGCTTCTGCCAGAGGGAGGCAATGCAGTCAGCGCGCTCGAGGATCACGAACGGGACGCCTTGCTCCTTCAGGCACGCGCCGACAGCCAGGCCCGAGGGGCCAGCGCCGACTATGATCGGGCCGTTCACCCACACGCACCGCCTCATGAAGAAGTCCTCACTCAACATGGTTGTTTTTTTTTTAGTGTTGGTTGGATGGAGAAAGGTAAGGGTTTTGAAGAGATCAAAAGGGTGTCTGGGAACTGAATGTGTTTGGTTTGTGTTTTGGAATGCAAAGGTGGTTTTGAAGTGAGAGTTGGGATGGAATTGGGGGGGATATAAATAGTGGGGGTTGGCCATGAAAGTTGCATGTGAAGCTTTGGGGACCTCTTTCAATGATAGGCTTGGCCACCACCCCTCTCATTTTCTTTGATTAGAATATCCAGTATTATATGCATTACGCACATACATCCATGTGTGTGAGAGTGAGAGAGAGAGAGAGAGAGAGAGAGATTTTAAACTAAGTATTAGTTATTGATGCTCTTTATTGGGGGGAATTCAATTCAGGTTTCTTTTAGTGAAGCTATTATTGCTTGGATAATAATAATCAGGACTGGTTACTTAATTAATTCGCCCCCAGTTTTTTTTTAATTCAAGTATTCTTTGTTCTTCAGATGAAACAGTGGAGCTGCTGTTATATTCCCTTCTATCGATGTACATGAATACATACACACAGATATGTACATGAAGACGCAAGCGCATATGTCAGGCTATAATGATTTCTTGATGTGAGTCCACTTTAGTCAAATAGTTTGAAGACTAAAAAAATTTCATATTGTTAAGTAGTGATAAAAATCTCATTAGTTGATGTATGAATGAATGATGTATTGATGAGATTTTTCTCAATAGATTTTTTATCTATGAATATTGGTGGTTAATTATTTGATGAATACATGAAAATCCTATCACTACGGACTTATATGAAAATTTCTCTCATTGCTTTTTTTGTATGGTGACCTAAATTATTATGCACGCGACGCACATGAATCTGCACTCAAATTCAAGCTGTCAAATGTGCAAATGGACAAAGAAAGCCAGGATCTCAGACAGTATAAGCCAGAGTGATGTATAGTTTCCATGATGTGATGAATTGGTGACTGTTTTTTTGTGACAGAATTGGATCATGCATCTTTTGTACTTTCCTTTGTTTCATCCACCCATTTTATTTTAAAGCTGATATTTGAAGTTTCAACAAATCAATAAAGGTCACTTCAAATTCCAGGCCTCTTTTTTTTCTATATGTATATATTAATTGTTAGGTTGAGAAGAGACTTCTGAAAAGGAAAGTCCATAAAATATGTCAATTGAACTGTCAATTCTTTTTATACCTTCGATTGGTCCTATCTGGTTTTAAAATGAATTGGCTGCTTCTGTTTTTCTCTATTATTTTCTGTTGTGAAATCCTTTTCACTTTTCTTTTTTGTTTGTTACATATAAATATGAATTTCAAAATTATAACCCCCTTGATACTTCCAAGTGGGTCGATATATATGGACATCCGGAGGATTACCTCCGATGGATAGACAGATAGATAGATAGATTTAAAAAAAAATTGTAATTCCTGGCCCCTAGATAAAATGGGAACAATGTTTCATTAATTTCCAGTTGGAGAATTTGAAACTTCTGTAAATGTATTCCACACAGCTAGGGCTGACTCCGTGGGTTTTGTTTTCATAGATTTCGTGTTTTGTCTCATCAGGCTGTCTTGATGTACAGTGTTTGGGGTGATTTTGTGCATCTAATTATTAAGATAATATTCTCTCAACTAATGTTGGTTTACTTCATCCAAGAAAAATGTATAACAATCAAGAATTTATTGGATTATATTTTCATAAAAATTGAATTAAACCTTCTTAACTAAGTAATTAATAAAACACATATCCAACTTATCAATTATTATATTGGAATTATATTTATAGGTATTGCCCTACCTCGTCAATGATACATATCTTATTAGACAAAACATATAATTTTTTATTTTTTTAATATAGCAGCGTTTATATATATAATCTGTTGGAGTATCAAAGCATGTGGGTGTTGCATATGGCCTAGGGTTATAAATGCCAATTTATTACTTTATTTCATTAATCCATGTATACCTAACTCACCAACAATAAAAAAAAATTTAAGAATAAAATCTATGGATCCCTTTATGTAAAAATTATTAAGAGTTTTTGCATATTTTCCCGGATAATGCAAGGTATCCAGACACTCAAAATTTTCACACACAATCACCAACTGATCAAGAAATCCTTGTTTTCTTTGTAAAACCCACTGCATTTTTTTTTTTTGGGTAAACAAAACCCATTGCATTTAATTAAAAGGTAGAAACCTCACCAAATGAAACTTGTATCATAACCTATTGAAAGAGATAAATGAATTATTCCCAACCACTGGTCACCAAAAAAATCAAATCTATGGTGTAACCATTTTGGCGGCGAGAATCTTATAATCTTTCATCAGTATTATTGGATTTCGATCAACTTTTTTGTCTCTCTCTTTTGTTTTATGTGGTCCACTTGTAAGAGATGAATGAATTGAAACGTATTTCTGCAGCCGATCATTGGTAATAAATTGCATAGATTGCAGACGGCACATTGATTGATGTATGAGTTGCACGTTCCATCGATCATCCACTTTACAAAACAAATTTTTTTTTTTTTTAATGATTAAAGGTTGTTTGAAAAAAAATTTAAAAATAAGATTTTGAATAAAGTTGTTTAAATAGATTTAATTATTGAAAAAGATATTTCACGTGCTTTTTAAAAAACAATTTTTTATATTAAAAGCGGTAAATAATTTTTTTATTAAATATGTTTTTTAGAATGCGTCTGACAACATTTTTCAGTTTTCTACTTAATTAAAAACATAATCACCTTATTTAATTGTTATCAAACGAACCCTAAATTATGATGAGAGATTCTCATGCATGAATTTATACACAGAAAATTAAATACCAAAAAAAAATTGACAATTTCTTATGCATAATTTTTTGTGCCGTATGCATGCATATGCATTTTTTATATAATATATATAATCAAAAAATGATATGTCTAATTCGTGTGTGAAGATCCATATACAGTACTCGCATTATTTTAAATATATACTCCACATTAAAGTACATATTGTTACACAAATTACATTATATAACAAAGTACACTAGTGTTTTTTTTTTTTTTTTTGAGAATATTAATTAGTCTATTAATGATTATCTAGACGTTTTTCTTTAAGGAAAAGAGGTTTTTTTTTGTTCCAACGAGCTTCTGCTGTGCAAATTTTTGTTTGAATTACAAGTGTTGTTATCTATAATAACAAATATCCACTGCATTATTGATTTATTTCATGCCAACATAAAGCGCGTTGACTGATGGACCAAGTTGGACCATAGTGGGTCTCACAATCGAGCAAGTTGACTCAGCGGATCCTTTGGTGGGTCCAAAAAAAGTAAACCTTTGGATCACCTCCTTACAGCACTCTCGCTCTGCTTCTCCATCATTATTTACAAATCATTGTTTAAACTGATTAAGTTACACCGTTGATTGTTTGTGTTCTACTTTCTTATGCTTGTGTTCTACTTTCTTATGCTCACATGCGATTAATCCCATCTGCATGATTCACGTATGACAATGCATCCCATTTTGATAAGCTGTGAAGAACAGTATTCGATAAAAAATAAAAAATAAAAAACCCTAATCCAAGCTGTAAAATAAAGTGTAACAATTGATAAATCCATAGAGAAGAATACAACATATGAAACAAAGTTTGAATTCACCAGACTGTAATCCCCACATAAGTTATGTTTGGATTTTTATAGTCAATGAACTTTATCTTTAATTAAAAAGTTGGTTTTGTTCAAAACCTCTCAAAATCCAAAGTCCAAACACAACTTTTAAATCAAAAGAACCCAAAATAGTAGTAAAAATCGTCCCCAAGATGATCATTAGACCATGCAACACGTGGTTAAAACAGAATTAAGAAATGCATGTCTTTGATGGTGGTGATTAGTGCCATAGGCTGTCAACTTGTTATATATATATATTATATTTTTTTTTTATGTTACAGGCCTAGAAAGACTTGAACCAACTTCTTTTTCTCTCTCACTCTTTTTGAGGTTTGTGCTTTGTACAATGTTAGGGCTAATGTTAACAGTGATAGTGAACCCCACCTAGGGTTTTGATTGAGAGCTACTGAGAGGTGGCGGTGGTGGAGGTGCATGTGCATAAAAAATTAAAACTTGGCTTCCAAGAGACCCTGCTTTTCATGTAGAATGAATAAGATAGAGAGGGTTGGCTTTTGTGTACTGTATGAATTGAAATATAAATATTCTTTGACAGGCTTTGGGGTGAGTAGAACCATCCATTCCAACTTACATTGTGGGGTTGTTCTTGTATAACTAAATCTACATTATATGTAGACTCCAAATACAAGCCTCCAAGATGAACTAAAACTAGAATTTATTTGTAGAGAAATTCAATGCATGAACATATAGGGATGTGTGTGTTCTGTTTTTTTTTAAAAAAAAAAATCCATTCCTCCAACCACTCACTCTCCACCAGCTGACTCTCATCCTCTTCAAGGCCAGCTGGGAAGGAGACTGACGTGCTCGTCGCCATCCATCGTCCTCTCTACTTTTAGCGACGCGTTTACTCATTATCGTATATTATGATTAGTTAAAATAAAACCAATTGGGAGCTCTCGAGGCAATTCCGGTGGTCGGCAGAGATCGCTTAAAGCGTAAGTACGCGTTGTGGAAAGATCGAGGCACCATCTGCCATTTAAATTAAAACTATGGGGAGGGCCAAGAAGAAAAGAAAAAAAAGGTTCAAACAAACCCTACGATCGAGATTGAGTCACGCGTGAAAAGGTTGCATGAAAAGAAGATGGAATCTTGTGCTGGGTACAGTTGGAAGGGGAGAAGCTCAGGGAGTGTTCCTTTTTATTGGTTTCTTATAATTAATCTGCCATTAGAGTACCTACCTAATGTTTTTATGTTGTAGAGCAGTAGAGGGGAGGTGTCAAAGTCTTGTGGGACACCACATTAATTAGTGATTCACTAAATCTTTGTTAACTTGGGTTCTTTCCCATTTTAGGTAATGACACTTGGTAAAGCTAGTCAACAAAGAGAATTTTATATATTTTTGTGTTGTAAGAATGTTGTGGGTGATATATTTAAAAATATAGTGTTGGTACACGCATTAAGTTTTACGGCTCTAAATACATTCTCATATATTTCTGTAGCCATCCAACGAGATGTATACCTTAATATATTTTTATTAAAACATATATTGTATTAAGCAATATTTACTATTTTAAAAAAATTGAAATATGTGGAAACTATCATGGACTCTCCACAAGATTGTCCCTGTCATTTTCTTTAAAAATATTAGGAGATGTCTTACATTTTAGAAGTGATAAGCTCATTATGAAATATAGCTCGATAAATGATGCATTTCCAACCAAAGGACCTGAGACAATATATCAATGCCGCTAAATGAAAATTAATCTCAATCCAAACTTTTTATAAAGAAGTTAACATTCCATACTCCTATATGATTAATTTATTCTTTGTTAGGAATAAGAGAGATCAATCAGGAAAAAGGGGTGGTGATGAGAGAAGAAAGACTTAATGTTTTTTTGAATCACAATTACTTGATCAATTGATTCTTTTTCCTCTCTATATATATACAGACAAATTATCAAGCTACGCAAAAATTATGTTCTATTATTATATGTTTTTCCATTAATTGTTTGTTTTTCGTCATTGATGTTTAGGTGCTAAGGTTAAACCTTAGGAGGCGGCGTCGTTTGATTTCAAGAAGAAAAACTAGGTGCATTTGATTGCATAAATCATTAGATGAGTAACCTATCATATTTTTAACGACAAAAGTTGGCGAGTACCTCTCCTTCCTTTATATCTCTCTTCTTTTTTTTTAGATTAGGAGCTAAACGGGGGCATGTTCATGCAAATGTTTACCTAACCTCATAGGCTCAATTTTTTTTTAAAAAAAAGGGAATCTAAATTAATTAGTACTTCTCTGGTTTGAGGAAATCATTAGCATAATCTGTATCAGATTTCTAAGAATCTTTTAACAGAATTGTGAAACGGTGGAATGTAAAGAACAAAAAAAGTAATCCACTATATCACCAAAATACAATGAAGTTTTTCAATTTTATATTTATGTTGTGCCATGAAATTAATAATAAAGATTGGTGGAATCCTGATTTAATATGTTTCCCACAGACTCGAATCATTGTATTAGTACGAATAAGTCTTGATTATGAACAATCATTAGACCCCCATAATTTGATTTGATGAGCATAAACAAATCTTGTAAAAAATAAGATTTAATCATAATCTTTTTATTTTCTAGTTCGGGATCGAAATAATTTGAAAGAATCAATACATTTCATATTTGCAATAATACAAGGCATGACTTATAAAAAAAAAAAATACATGGCATGCTCAATCATTCCAGGTTCTTGTGCAATGCATGTGATTAGATTTCTCAAAAATATTGGCTAGATACAGATTTTGTGGCGTTTGAAGCGAGAAGATTATATTAAACTTGCATGTGGTCATATGTATTAAACTACAAAAGTTTATTTTATTTTTTTCCATCTCTCAATCACAGTCACAATTACAATCAAGAAACCTTAGAAATAAAATAACCATCACATTTTCCTTGCCACTAAAAGGACTCACGTTCCCTTATCATTTCAATTGAAAAAAATAAAATAAAAATATTTTAGGCAACCAAATTTATATAATAATCAAGGGGCCATTAGTGTCATATTAATTAAAAAATTTCTAATGATCACCAAAAATAATAAAACTGTTGACGCATTCAACACCTTTAAATTTAGACCTTAACACTAGTACAACAATAGTGAAAACAAAAAAATTCATACAAGATAACACGTGAGCCAATATTACAGAGGAATTGATAAAATCGATTCACTATATCAAGTAATTGGATTATAAAATAACTTTCAATTTCTCTCTCCTCAATACCACCCATTTCTCTCAAAAAAACCCTGTACACAGCCATGTACTCTCACCGAAGTTAATTTCTCGTACGCCTAACAAGTATGAGATTAAATAATAGTTTTAAAATGAAGAAAAATGATCAAAATATCTATATAAAAATTCATCTCATGTCTTCATGACCAAACACATTAATGCTAGATTGCAAGATATCTCATAATAAAAACAATCAAAGTGATGTTGATAAGTTTGTTTATATATTTATATACAAGTATTTGGTTACCCCATTCCTTCCATGTTCCCTGTTTCATTTATTCACACGATCAAAACGTTATCATAGAATATCCCCCCCCCCAAATGGGGCAAGGACTAAGATGGTTACAAAATGAAAATACTTATCATGTGGGGTCAAATCAAATATTCATCTAATGGAATTCTCATGACTCATTTAGAAAATTGAGATCATGAAACAAGGAGATCATCACATCCCTACATAGTACATGGCAATGCTCATCAACGTACACCAATTAATAACATCCATAGCAGGAAGAGCCTTCCCCACTTCCCACCTTGTGTGTGCACCTGCCATTGTCAATTTTCAGTGGATGGTCACATGGGATCCAATATTAGATTTTGTACAAGATAGTTCTAATAGATATTTCTCTCTCTCTCACCAAACCATCATGTTCTCTTCCCTTGAAACATTTAATATACAACTCATTAAGGAAGAGCAAGCCATTCAAGGTGGGGGGGGAGAGAGTTTTAATTAATTATATGAATACATTCCTCTCTTGACTGACTCCCAACAACCAGATTCAGTTAATTGGGTCGGTATAAAAACGGTTTGAGAGCTTCAAAAGGAAGTACCTATGGATGCTTAATTAATTAAACTAGCCACCATGTTAGGCCATGTTACGTGGCATCGTCATAGCTCGTCTCGCGTTCAATTATTTTAAATATATATAAATAAATAAATTTTTATAGTTTCCATGGTACTTAATATAGTTCAAGTGACTATATTAAATCAATGGGAGGTGGGGCTGTGATGAGGGTGGTGGTTATTGAGAGATGCACAAGCTTTTTATCCTCATAAACCCAATTCCCAGGCACCTCACATGGTTAAAAAAAAGAAATTCTTGAATTGCACAATCCAATATTAAAAAATTTGAATGCCATCTTCACATCATTTAATTCTATATGGCTCTCCTTACTTGATGTAGTGATTTTTGTATATAATATAGTTCACCCTTGTGGAACACCATTAGCCACACATGGTTGCACACACAAGGGAATTGAATGCTTTGTTAGGATTTCAAGATATTGGTTCATGTATTTGTGTATGTCTGTTGTGGATTCGGGTACTACATCTGATACATGTAATATATATTGTGACACTCATATCAATGGATGCATGCTTTTCATTTGGATGGGATTTCTATCTATTGGAAAAAGATCTAGAGGAAGAGGAGATGTAATGTTGGTGACGTGGACATGTATTTTATATAATAAAATAATGTTTATGAGGAGACTCTTTTTTTTATTGCTTCAATGATAGAAGATTTTTTTAAGTGTTTTGAATCTCATTAAGCTCACATGTTACGTTTTACTTGACACAATACTTCATTAAAGATGAGTTTTTATTTTATTTTTTTAAACCCAATGAGTGTTAAAAAAAAACCAGATGCACATAAAAACCCTGAAGTCTATGTTTTGAATCTCATTAAGCTCCCATGTTGCGTTTTACTTTTGACACAATACTTCATTAAAGATGAGTTACCCAAGAAGTGTTAAAAAAAACCCAGATGCACATAAAAACCCTTTAGTCTACTAGGTTCAAAGTTAGGGCCGCTGTGCTCATATGAATGCCTTTTAATTAATCCTTCAATATATACATAAATTACATATGAAAATAATTTGGAGTATGTACTATGTTTTGAGAGGTTGAATTTGTTATTTTCACTAACAAGATACAAGTTTTTCACCCAACTAGAGATACATTTTAAACATGTAAATATTGAAACCAAGATACCATTAACATTAACTAAATATTCCAATGTGACTTCACATCTTGAACTAATTCAACCCACAAAGCAAGCCAATTTTTTTAAAGAATTAAAAACAAAGGTCTAATGATAATTGAATTTATGCAACACATCAATTAAAGGGCTTAACCATTATTTTAAAATATCACAAAACCACAAACATGGAAATTCATAACTGCACTCAGTGAAATCAGTAGAGCTCCATATGGGACGGTTTGAACCCTTTATTAATCAATCTTGACATGGGTTCTGATATCCGATATTCAACATCTGCTAATGATTTGACTGAAATCAAACCGAACTTGAACTTTGACTGTTAATGTTAATGAAGATCTTAATCAAAGATTTTACTGTTCAAATATCAGAGAATCAAAACATGTCTTGAGAAGGCCTCACAAAGATTATCTCTCTCTCTCTCTAGCATGTTATATTGACCAAATCAACGTAGAGTCGGTTGGCTTTGAACAGTAGAACACATGATCACATGGACTCCCATTTTATTTATCTGTTTGCATCATCTTGAGCTCATGAAGATGATTTAAGGATCAAACAGAAATTATATAATGTGGTATCTAATGGATCATAAGGGGTGGGTAACATGTGCCCCCACTAAATGTCAATGCAACTCAATAAGGTCTTTCCAACTGACAAATGTATGACTGCATCATAGAAGTTAGGTAAGGAGGTTGTGAGATAACTAACTGAATTTTTTTGACAAGTTGGTTGAAGCATATTGTATCAAGGACTCCTGCTAGCAGGCGCACCATGGTTTGTTTAGGATTATATATAATAAAAAAAATGGTCAACTTAGGAGTTGAATTGATGAGATATCATGTGCGATCTGTGGGCATTTGAGAGTGACTCACATGCAGGACCCCACTCTAGTATCACATTTTAACTGTTCAAAAATGTTTTAGGTTTCACCATATCACCATGTAGAATTCGTGAGATTGACCTTTTTTTTCTTTTTTGTAGAACTCCATCAAAAAGCACATTCACCAAATTATAGTTATAAACTCTCTAGGTGGTCCAGAATGACTTTATAAAAAAAAGATAAAATACAAATAATTGTTCTAATTTCATAAAAGTATAGAGTATTGTTACACTCAGTTTTTTTCTTAGTAAAAAAACAGACATATATACCCCGTTATAAATTCAGTTAAGCATATACCTCGTTAGATGATGTATATGCCCCACTAAAAAAAATTTACACTTACTAAAAATGAGTTCATTCAACTCGAAATGGAGTAATATACATTTTTTATCAAAGTATATACCTCATTAGATAATGTTTACCATTTTAAAAAAATAAAAACATGTGAAGTCTGAGTATTGATTGGTGAATATGACTGAGTGTATCATTTTCCAAAAGCATATAAAAAAATACTTAAAGGAGAGGAGACATAATAACTTTATACTCCCTATTGTTTTCAATTTGATAAATGTGAATAATTATATACGAAATTAATGGACAACTTATTCACCCAGTTTGATAAGGGAATAAGTGATTAGATAAAAAAAAATAGTTAAAGAATAATTTATCACATTTGTTATATAAAAAATATATAATCTCCATTCCAAACTGGCCTAAGAGTGGTGAAATTTAAAATCAAGCAATTCAAAGGATGTTTTGTAATCTGTAAGAGAGCTTTCATAAATGCTTCTTAAAAGGTTTCTCGTGTATATAGGTTTATACTTTATATTGATTTACACACTGAAATTTGTCCCTTCTACCTTTTCCGTTGTATTAAAGCCTAGTGATAGTGGAGGGGGCATCCCTATCATTCACCCCACCCCAAAAAGAATTTTGGGTTTGGGTGAATGCCGTGAGACGGTGAGAGAGAGAGTGAGAGGGGTCAATGAGGAAAACGGTGGGCGTAGAAGAGCAGCGATGAGGGGGAGTCGGGGTTTTGTCGTCCTCTTTCTGTCTCTCTTTTTCTCCCATACCCCACCACCACCCTCCTCCTCCCTCCACCCTCTGCCCACCACCCTCTCTCTCTTTCTTTTTTATCTTTGTTATTCACCCCACCGCAGAAAAAAAAACTATTTTTAATGAGGTGGGAACCCATAAAGTGGGGTTGGAGTAACCACAACTAATAAAAATCAAAATCACATACCAGATTATCTGGAAGCCAAAAATTTGATTTGTACAATAAGCTTCAAATGGGTTTCACTTGTGGTTACCAAAGGTGTTTGGATGCTTACACAGAATCACGGGTTATTCTCAGAAGAACACAAACCCTCTTTAGAATAACAACCGCACAACAAATGTTTTCTTCATTACAACAGATGTATAGCAAAAAAAATGATGATACAACTCTACCTCCTGAAAAGACACCCTGAGAGGAATGCATCCCATCAAAAATACAGGGATGCATTTTCTGATATGTATAGATGGAACAATGAAGGAACTGACTCTGGAGCTGTGATTATTCTTATTGCATTCATGTTACAACATAAATTTTTGGCAGACTCAAGTGTATAAATATGTCAGCCCAGGCAACACCAGGAAAATTTTGTGATTTCTTCAATCATAAGCCATGGTAGTAGAACTTGCTCGCACTGGTCTTGCCTCACACGAGCTGCTGTATTGAAATCAAAATTGGAGTTCTTGACAGATTAAAGAAAACGTGACACCCGCCTTGAACGTGAATTACTCATTCTCATATCTCTTCAGTCGAGAATCCGATAGGACAGAGAACATCTGAGTGTCCACAAACAGCTGCAAAAGCAACAGTGATTTATGATGAGCAAATATCAATTGTGCAAGAATCCCCACAACACCCACCAATCCACAGTTCTAGTGGGATGCTATGTTTTATTTATTCTAGTTGCCTGTCTTAATCCTCTTAGCCTCACATTCAAAGTCAGGCTGCAAGATAGAGTATCATAAAAGGTTGTTCTGAGATGATCATGTATTTGTGTACCCAATATTATCAACATGAAAAATGAACCAATATATAATATTTTCATGATGTGTGACGTTCTACATTGGGTAATAAAGGCAATCGATGCCTTACAATATAACAACATGATCAACAAGAAAAACCACCAAATTCTCTTATCACCCCAACCCCAATTTTCCAACACAGGAGTTTTACTTATCACCATTCAAATAAAAAAACAACTAACAATTTTCTATGTTCAACCCAATAAATGAAGACATGACATGATCCACACACTACTAACAAGACCACATAACTAGTCAATAGACTCAATACTCAGGCATGATATAATGGGTGGTCTATAAGAAAAGAAAAAAATTCATTGCTTACACTGTTGCTAAATGCAAATCCAACATTTCAGAGCCGTGATCGATTAGGTTTTGTATACCAAATGTCATTTTATAAGATTCTTCCTAAGATATTCATATAATTGAATTGGGGACAAATTGTATGATCAAACTTTCTATTGAAACTTTAAACAAAAATTCTATTGAAGACAAACTCCTTTAAGATAACATAAGACTGATATTAAATCACAATAATTTATTCTCTGTGAACATGCTGTTTTTTATTGCCCAAAAAGCAAGGTTTTTTAAATATTTTCAGATAATTTGTAATGTCAACTGCTTCAAAGAATTAATTTCTGTCTGTTTATGAACTCTGCTATTCTATATAAAATGCAACAACACCATCACCATTATATCAAATATTGCTTTATTCTTGCAGAATATTCCTCTTACAAACATCAAACTGTGATTCAAGATGGGGATAGGGCTTGGAATAGGATTGATTGTTTGGAAACATGCACATAAATGCATATCAACAGGGTAATGGTGATCTACTTTTTTCTTTTCTTATTTCCCCTTTTCTTCTTTTTAAGATGCGTGCTTGTGTGTAAAATAGTGGGGGGAGTCCTATATTTAGTTAGTTGGCGGATGTATCATAAAACTGTTTTCATTCTCTACTTATCAGACTACTTTATATATCTTTTTGCCAATTTGGTTCCATAGCAATATCCATTTATTGAAAGAAAAAAAATTGGCTCATAAATGACATTCAAAGACCTGTCAAAAAACAATAAAATTTAATAGCTCAACTTCTGGCGGAAACATATCAAAGACACCATTAATGAAATTAAAAACAAAAAATGCAACTATATGGAATGTTAAGATGAAGAAACAATATAGTAGAATACCTTGATAAAAGGTCTGTCCCTGCTGGGAAATGAATCAATAAAGCTCTCTTTAAGAAGCAGAGAGACCTGACAACCAAAGAAAGTCTAATTAGTAACCACAAAAACATCTTAATAAATAGTCCTGAGTCCTTGGGCAAACCTTGTCATTGTTTGATTGCACACTAGTTATCGTATGAAATCGCAACTCTGAACAAAGTGATTCCAAATAGCCTCTCATGACATTTAAAAACTGGCTGGCAGCTTCTGCCTGCAGCAATGATTACATTGGAATGGACTACCCAAAAGATGAAAAGGTTCAGACGAGAAATGATACAAATTTATCTGTGCAAAGTAAAATGAGATCAAGATAATATTCAAGTATAAAATTTAAATTTTCCATTTGGGTAAGCAGATCCAACTTATCTGTCTGATTATGAACCTATCTGATTATGATAATTTCATCTATATACCCAGGGCATTACTGGTTATGGAACCTCAACTTTCCACCAATCACAGAAAGTAGGATTGTATATTAGAATTAGGATCTATACGATGGCATTCAAAGATTTACTAGAAACAGAATCTAATCTGCATTTATAGTGAATGCAAACAAAATTAAAGATGATATTAATGGCATAGTGAGAGACAATCAGGAGAACATTTGTACATAATCACCAGAATTCATGAATTTTGCAGAATTAGAAGCAGCAGAAATTACGGACTCGCAGAGAAAAAAACATCTGCATGCAAGGATAAGGGGCTGATACCATAGTTGTCAAGAATTTATTTTAAATATGTTTTTATCAGTGAAGTAGGGACCTTATAGGAATTAATACATGAACAAAAGCAAATCAAGAAATAGGTATCATCCAGACACAAGGTTCATTTGAAAGCACTGTTGATGGGAAGTCAGGTTCCTAGATCTTGCTCCTCAATTCTTGGTTCAAAGAGAAGCTAAGGATTACTGTAGTGATTTCCCATGGACAAATTCTATAAGGGCTACTCTCATACATGTCTTATGGTAAGTTCAACTTTTGCAAACTCCCCAATCTGTAAATAAGGAAAATTCTACCAACGCCACCCATGCTGCTTTGGCATTCTGCCAGTCCCAAATAAGGTAAAGTGGGATACCGTGCAATAATCATTGTCATTATCGAGGCCATTAAAAAAGGATACACAATGCTTCTAAAAAGCATTTGTATCAGTGAAACATGTCAGAGAAGTGTTGAACACCTGAAAAATCCCATTGTGATGATGATCATTGTTGTTTTTCTAAAGCTGTGCACTCGTACAATGAACTGTTGGACAAGCATGTACCATTATGCTGAATACATGTTTCACGATGTAACACGTCCAAAGCCATGTTTGGCAGAAGTAATAATATGAAACTTGCATCACCATCGATTTCTGTTTGTATGTCACATCAGATGTGGTATAATCTCTGTACTTACACAGTATTCCAGTTTAGTATATGTGGACATTTTCTATTCATATCAAGATTGTCAAAGCTACTTTAAATTAACCGTTCTTACCAGACTCATTTCCTTATAAAACATTTTCAAACCACCACACTTGTATCCCAGCAAGCTTCTATTTTTTCATAATAAGTTGTTTACTACATCCCAATCCTCGAATCCATGTCTAACAGCTAGCCATCATGCGAAACATGACCCTCCATATTCCACATTCAGAATCACATATGCAATAGATATCAGTTTAACATAACCAAAAAAAAATCCCATATACAAGCACCACACATTGTCTGATTGATTATATATCATGTGAATCATGTTATCTACATAAAACTTTCACAAGTCAGATTGCATCATGTTTTGGTTGCATGTGTTCATAATAACTTTCCTTCTTAAAATATGGGTTTATCTCAAGAATTATATGAATTCAAAATAAGCATAAACCATGACACTGTCTTGTTAAAAACTAATATCAACCGGAGAATTTTACAGAACACGACTACTATTAGGAGGAAAAAACCAAATGTCATTGAGAGAAACAGAATATATCATACAACTTAACTGAGCATCACTCACTACTGAGTCTTTTGGTCTATTTTATGGTAGGTGAAAAAAACTGGGTAGTTAAAAATGAGAAACTCTACATTCTTCAGAAGCTAGAAGCACCAGAAATATGATGGATATTCTATTAAGAAAGAATTAATTAGCATGCCAGATATTTTGTAAAATCCTGAAGAAAAGAAAAGATTGATAAAACTTAAGCGCTCCAATAATCAAGTGTAACATAGTCTAATTTATTCCAAAAAAGGGTAGAGATGCTTCTTACTTGCAACGTTTCACTCATTTAACTGAGAGTAACATGAGCAACTAGTCATCAGCTTCTATAGATATTTAATACTATTTTAAATTAAATTAAATCACCTGGATGGTTATTAATGGTCTATCAACCAATTTTCTTTCAATTTTATAATCATATTTTTGTAACCCAATAGGATGATATCATCAGAAGATGATATAAAATTTCACAAGGGATACCTGGATCAACACAAGATACCTGGATCAACACAATAAATTTCGAAGAGTGCAGAATGTTATACTACTGCTTTCTAGAATTGACTTCATCTATGGGGTAATGGCTTGAAGATTAACCAACCATATAGAATCACTTGCATTATGATAACTACATTTCGTGATGCGGTTTTTCCATCACATTTGATATTTCTCTTAAAATCATGATGCATAATGACACAACTTCCCTTCATATTACAAGGAAAAGAAAAGGCCAATATACTAAAAGATGAGTATTGCAACAAAAACCAACTCACCCACCAAAAAAAATCCAATTGTTCTATCTATTCTTTGGAGAATTCATTACAGAAATAAAAAGATGTCATGCATGCCTTCACTTGGAAACGAGAATCTATTCAAAAGAGCAGGAAACAACAGAAATACAAAATCCCATTGGAATGAGGGAACAGACGATTGACCTGGACTTCACTGCACTTGTATACAGGATGCCTTTTAGCAATTGAATTTTCACATGAAAGCCTAGCATGGATTGGCCCCAGTTGGGAGACAAGTTCTCTATGATGAGGGAGTGGTGGCAATGAACATGTCTTCACCTGAAGCATAGTAAATATTTATCAGAAAATAAAAAACCTTCGGTGTTCAATTCTTCCTTTCGAAAGCTTATCTGTAATACACATGAACCAGAAAAACAATCATAATAAAACCAACAGACATCACGTAATAAGCCCTGGTAAGGAAAGAAATAAACACCTCATGCATAGGACCCAGGCCATGCACTCAATTCCAAATAGAAGATATGTATGGTTAATTAAGAATGGCTCTCAAAAGGGTAAAAAGGCAGAACCTACATTTCTTAAGCCTATATAAATAATTTACAAGTATTCCCAAATCCCAAGAAATATATGCAAGCATGAAGGAAATTGATATTCATCCATGCATGTATGAGTTGTAATCAAGACCAACCAGACATCATGACGCCAAATTTTTAAGCACCGGGAGTCCAGAATAAATTGACAAATAGCTATGTCCGGCCATGCAAGATCAACACACCCATGAAGTTATACAAATTGAAAGAGTTTGGATTTCCAGAAAGACAGGAATAAATATTCCTGTTCAGTTTGAACCCAGTATTATCTAGGATCAAGAAAGAAAAAAGAAAGAATCCGTAAGCAGGCAGTTGACATGTTGGTGATGGAAAAGACCTCTAGTATATAGCATATAGTAACAGAACATAACATAACATTCAACACTAACAGTTGGATTCGGTTAAAAAAAAATTAACAATTGGATGCTAAAATATACTCACATCGCATGTACTAAAGTACAACGCACCCACCCTAAAGCTTGGCCATTTCCTATACGTGTAAATATTATCAAAATAATATTCCTTTTTTTCCTAGAAAAAGAATATTTATTTCTTCAGGATCCCTCTTTCATTCCAAAGATTTCGGAATATAAGTTCAGATTACGTGTTCACAAAAATATGGATTTTTTTTTTTGCATGATCCCACTAAAGAATATATAGTGTACCTGAAAACGTCTAAAATATGTGTCTGACGAATGCTTGTAGAATACAAATGCAATTGAAGAAAAACCAACCACCTGAAGTTACTACTCTAAACTTCACTTGGGTAGGGGATATTCTACAGGGAGTTTTTTTTTCTTCCTGTGTGTATATACATGTTACATATAAAAATTTTCCAGATACAAGATATTCTTTTGTGTGTGTGTGTGTTTTATTTTGAATCTGTAAAAAATGATAAGAAAACAGAGTGCCAACAGAAACAATGATTGGCTGTTGAATGACATCAAAAAATCTCCATTGCCCATTCCCTAATGCCCAAAATATCCTCAGGAAATGTCACTTGGATAATTATTTCTGAACTTCCAGTATCCTTTATTCAAGGACATTTTCTCATTCCTCACGGTATACATTGTTATTTGCTACTCTTAAGCATCTCCTTAATCCCCTCATTGCGCATGTCAACACCCAATAGACAATCACCATCAACCAAAAGCCAAATCTAAATCACACATAAAAAAAAGCATTTGCAAGAATCCAAACTACAATGCTGGTGAAATACTTGTCTAATAGCCTGCGAAGAGACCATCAACATGCAAGCGGAAACTAAAGTACTAACCTGGTCTTTGCTCACATTAACGCGTACAAGATTTGCAGATTTAATCTTCATATCACCTGGTTTATGTTGTAAGCCAACCTACAAAACAAAAATAATAAACTTGTCATATAAGACAGCATCAGGTTGAATAATTACCCAGAACTTCTGAGCTAAAATCAACAAATTTGATCAAATAAATTTGTACACAACAATAAGCACCAATAACTCATAAACATAAACATTAACAATAAGCCTAAAAGTAGTCTATAGAGCACATCTCAAAAGTCTACAAGGCTCCAAAATCTTCTTATTGAATTACAGATGAATAAAGAGCACCGAGTGTTTTGGAGCTCGTTAGCTTATTCACCAGTACGATATTTTGTGGAGATTGATCTTGTGCCCCCAACAGGGTAGCTTAGTGTGGTCCAGATATGGGCTTGGAAGTTGACCTGCTCAACAGCCCCAATCAATTATGGTAAGAAACACGTGACTAATTAGGGGAGATGCATGACTTCACCCAGGCCACATCAGGCTACATGTCAGTAGAAAACACGCAACATGGTGATCTCTCACTAATCATGACCAACTATAAATAGCTCACAATCCCAAGAGAGAATGTATCTCTCTCACTCACCCTACAGTTTTCAAGAGTGAGTTCCTTACTATCTTTGAGTGCATGATTTCTGACTGGAGAGACGGAGGATATATGGCATGCACCACACACCAGCTACATTTTCGTTGTCTTCTCCAATGTCAAGTGGTGACCTCAGAGGAAGACACGTCAGTTCGAATTATTGTAGAGAATTTTGGATCTATAATATTGACATACTTTCATAATCTGGTTGGTTTCAGTAATCTGGTTGTCAACTGAAGACAATCATCTAAAGATTCATCATAATTTTTCAATAGGTAAGTGCTTTTTATATATTTCCTGGGTTACATCTCCTCCAATTAACAGGAGTAGAACTCCAACCCATGACCCTAGTGAAGAGGAGATACCTCTAACTTCCAAGAGGTGGTTTGGTTAGGGATTGGTCAGAATTCTTATACGCCAGTTAGGGTCAGAGCATCACCTGTAAGGAAATCCTGGTCTGAGACAATTGGAGGTCAGACAAAATCATATTGATTACACACTTTAAGGTCATGTGACCAATGGGAAGATCCTTTTAACTCCCTTAAAATTGGAAAACGTCTGGAATCTAGACGAAAATGTAAGAAGGCGCCTCTATTTGTATCGAGTATACAATCAGCTCTGCAGAATTAATCAACGACAGAACAAAATTGAAACCCCCAGCACAATAGAACTTGAGCAAAGTAAATTCTGTCTTAGAAGACTAAAATGAGGCTTTCCTTAATCTATAGAACAATACTTAGAGCATAATTAAAAAAATTGTGACATTAAATATTTTCCCCAAAAAGGGTAGGTCATTAGATAGTATTCTTTTCCTTCAAAAATTTTCTGGCGATGTGCACTTTTTGAATGATTGTATATAAGATAAGAAATTTGACCTCAGTATATAATGGCATTTGTTCAACTAACAATAAGACATGAAATTAAGTATTGGCTTTACTTCAAAGAAGATCAATGCATTTCACTGTACACATTAAACAGCGACAAGAAAGTTTCAGTCATAATCAAAGCCAAATTCTACCATATTGATTAATTTTCAGGATACTACTGAAGAATGCTACCCAAGAAAAATTCATCACGGAAGGAATATAAGAAGGAATACAAGAACTCACAATGAATGGAACTGGAGCATCCAGAAAATCAAGCATCTTTCTTGGTAGAACCTGAAACAAATCAAGATATATCTTAAAGAGATTTTAACTCCATTATCCTCATAACTGCATGAAGACGCGTGGACATCATAAATTCAAGATATCCAATATCTCAACATCAATAGGCTATGCATAAAGCGCCAACAAAAAGAATGAGGAACTCTGTGCAAGCAGTAGCCATGAACAAAAATAACAAATTGCAAAAGGACCATAGCAAAGGAAAACCAAATTCAAAAAACTTGACCATTTTCCTAATGCAGGCTAACATTATAAACAGGGCCAGTCAGATGACAAACTATCTCTTCACTAAAGCATTTCTTATTTCAACTTTGCCATGCAACAACTACATACATAAGATTCAATACACAATATTAAAATTAGAACTTTTTTTGAGCAAAGGTTGGAACATATCATTAAGAGAAACATGTCCCTTGAAACAAACGGATATGAGGGATCTCTGGTTTATACAAAATAAAAGAAAAGGAAAAAGACAAAAAGAACAAAAAAGGCCATCAACTGGGAATTTATTTAAATGTCAGCATGAATCACACTTGCAAGAAACATAATTCAGATTTCAGAAAGCTCATCTCAGATATGAAGATATTGACAACATAAATCATGATCCAAATAAGTCAATCATGATAGACAACTAAAAACATGTTCAAATCTCAAGGCCAATGCTAAATGATGCAACACAACTGAGAAAATATTTTCCTGTATGTATGAATCAACTAGGCCCAGTGAGCTGATCCCAGATAAATTATCTAGGAACATAATATGAAGAGTGCCATGAAATGCTTTATAGCTTAGAATTAAAATTCTGATATGTGATATTGATCACAAGGTAAGATGCCCAGGATTCACTTTTTAAATGACATTGGAAGGCGTCCATCAACTCATACTTACAGGAAGCATTAGACTCTGCCATTCAAACGGACGAATCATAGGAATGAACGACAGGACAATAGCTGATAAGACCCCCTGCAAGCATTGTAGAGGTAAGAAAATAAAAGAATTAAATGAAATTATAGTTGAATGATTTTCAAAATTGATGTTGAATGTATTATTTTTGGTAAGGATGTTGAATGTATTGCTCTGATGATGATGACAATGATAAAGTAAATCACATTATAATTAAAAATAACCATACAACGCACCATATTTGGGCATATGACAACTAGCTGCTTTTCCAATAATGCTCCAGCAATTAGAATCAGAACCTGAAATAGACATGCATGTGAGCCTAGGTCTTTTGTAATGCACTAAACTTCCAAGCACAAAAACTCTGTACTAAATTATGAAAGGAATTTAACCTATTATAGATATAAACTATCATATTCAAACAGAAAATAATATCATTATCAGAAAATCCTTTTTCCCTAAAACTGTGAACTTATTGAATATTGTTGACCACAAAAGATCTTAACATCTAAGCTATACTTGCAAAGAATCACAATCACAATTTATAATCAATCAAAAGTAAAATGTTAGAGAGAATTACACTTTCGAGAGAGAGAGCACGGCAAACAGTTGCAGTGGTCCATATGGATAGTGCGAGGGCTTCCTCGGCAGCTGCTAACCTTGCATTAACCTTAACAAAAATGTGAATTGTAAGCAATACACTAGCATAGAGAATCTGTAGAGGAAATTCTAGAAACATACATCTGACCTCAGCTACTCCGAATGATGATTGGCAAATTTCTGCATCAGTGTAACCTCCAACCAAGCACAGAGCAGGTATCGCAGGGCGGCTATACTTGATAGGCTGCAAGTGTTCCAGGGGTTGAAAAACTATCTCGTTTCCTCGTTGTGGCAGAGGAAAAGCATGATAACCACAAATTATTTGTAGAAGTTCATTTTTGTGTGCCTATCACATAAATTTAAGCTTCACTACAAAACATCTACATAAATATCATTTACAGATGATGTAATATCAAAAATGACTTGGGACCTAATTCACCTTAGCCCATTCCATTATTTTCTCATCCTCAACATGATTTTCATACTTAGAAGTAGTTTCATCAATATCTTCATCATCCAATCCTATGCTTCTTACTGAACTGTCCAAAGTTATTCATGCAGATAAAAATTAGAAATATGCCAGTCCAAAAAAACAAAAGCTACTCACATTCTATGGAGATATCCAGATAACGTATCAATAGATTGATATAGATAGAGAAAATCAATAAAATGAACACAACAATGAATGAATGATACCTATATACTGATTCCAAGCTTTTCAAATGCTCTAACGTGTGGCTGTATGGCCAGGCAAAAGGCGAGGAATCTGGTGATGCTTGGCCATTCTCAACATAGCCATTTAATCTTTCAGAGCTATCAGACTGGGATTCTGAGGTCTCTGAAGCATTATCATCAAAATATTGCGTGTTTTTTCTTGAAAACTTCTCCAACTCTCTTGGATGACTAAAATCAGATGCGTCACTAGTGCAGATACTTTCAGGGGACTGAGGTTCTGATGCCCTGATGGATGGAGTTCCATAGTCCGATAAAGGGCTCGGGGGAATTGTTGTAAGGCCTATTACACTGTCAACGGGTATTGCAGAAGCCATCCAATTGGGAGAGCATCCCCTTTCAGGGGACTTGAAATTATCATCATCAGCATGCATTCTTGGCCCTTGTAATATATCATCTGTGAGAGTCATTTCACTGACAAACTGTGTTATCCTATTCAGACGCTCCTGTGCAATTATACTGTATTCAGAAAGATCAGAATTGATAAATATTACATAATTGAAGCATTAAATGAGTTGAGCTTATGCAAAAAATCATGAGAAATGCCTAATTTCGAATTAAGAAAGGCGAACCTGTTTAACATCTCATAGTGCAGTTCGAAAAAGGGGACTCTAGTAAGAATGCAATAACAACGAGGCGCAGCAACCAAGTAGCGGCTGCGCCTGCTAGACGGTTGAAACATCGGTGATACATAACCTGGGACACCAGGTGGCCTCTGAACTAGTTCTTGAACACATAGGCAAACACCATATAATGTTGAATTGTCTCCCATCTGCTATATATATAACAATTAGACATACAGTTTCTGAATAACCATTCACCGAGGTTCACATGAATATAGTACAGAAGAAACACATTGCTAACCTTCAAACAGAAGATGAAAGACAAATCATCGCGGGCTAGATGTTCCTGCATGGTTAATGATACGATTGTTTAGATGCAGAGGTGCACCAGACAAAATTTAAAAAAAAAATTTAAAAATTGAACTAGTGAACATCTACTGCATACTTGACATTTAACTGCTCTAACACCAAACCAAAATGAAAATGAGCTCAACATCATAGTAAATATAACAATCTCCGGAAAAAATGAACAGGTTTGTTACATTAATGTTCATGGAGATGCACAGAAATGTAATGAAATATGTCACCCCCATACCGTTTCTTCTAAATGCACGAAAGGTCTGTGATCATCTTGCTAGTATCACAAAATATTTACTGGTTGTTTTGTTTTCACCAGCAAGACCTTAAATGGAAAAATTTATCATTTTGAGACTTTCAACATTGCAGTGCGTGTGTCTGTGCATATATTACAGAAAGCATAATTATATATCTGAAGGAATTATGTGACACTGACACTGATAATGGAATACATATTCTGCAAAACACAGGCCCCTTACAAATTTAATAAAGAAGAAAATAAAAAGAAAGATGGATTTTGAGTTACCTGTCCATACACTATTTCATTTAGATCACTCATTGACGGTGTCCTCTCCAATAAATGAGCCTGCAAGGTGTTTCAAACAATCCTATAGGTAACAAAGAAAGCTAGCACAAATCGAACATAAATTATTCAAAGGGAGAAAGTGACCATAAAGACGAAGAGAACATAGAAAAGCTCAGAAAATAAAGATCAGCTAATCTTAATTTCTGTCTACCCTTACATTACACCAAAACTTTTCAAAATAAGAGACCAGTCCAGATGACGTTGTAAAGCACATTGCATGCATGCATACTTACTAACATACATTACATCAAAAAAATTCTAATAAGAAACCAGTTCGGATGACATTGTAAAGCACATTGTATAAATAAGCCCACAGTTGAACATGCACATGTCGCTTTTGTCCCTTGCTTGATAGCCTAGCAATTAAATTCTCTTCAACATACATATATAATTTTTCAGAAAACTCAAAGGGGATACAATCATACAACTTAAAATAGTCTCATGTGCAGCTGAAAAACCTTTAATTGTACTGCCAAAATCAGTAAATGTCATGCTGAATCAACATGTATACATGTGACCTTTTTCTTTAAAATACTAGCTTCACATGCAAAAAAGTTCAGCTTGTTTAGTTTCAAAAAGACATGCATGAAAACCATGAAATCCACACCAAAAAGGAGAATTGCAGCACCAATAAAAATCGAGTTCAAAAAAGATAAAAAGTGAATCAAAATTATTCTTGTACTCTATGTTGGACAAAACTCCAAGAGATGGATATTAATAATTCTGGCCAAGTTTTTTTCCAACTATAAGGATTCTACTCAAAGTGCTAATTTGTGAGCTATTCCAAATATTTATCAAGAAGAATATTGTGTGCTAAACAAATTGAATATAAATCAAGTTCACCAAAAACTTATAAATATAAATCGGCTATAACAAGAATCAAGTTTTAAAAGATCTTACAGACCTTAACACCTCCAGGAAAACAAAAGGTAGGTAAATCCTTTGTCCGCATCGCCAACTTCTTCCTAGGAGGATATTTAAATAAAACCTGCAAAATAAAAGAGGAACATACAAATTGTACAGCCAGTCACAATCATGGCAAGCCAGCAGATGGAAGTTAGCACAATTTTAATTTATTAGATCGTTCCACCACTATGGAATTAAAAGACTTTTGTTCAGCTAGGTTCATAAATATTTGATAAATTTTTCTAGAATAAAACCAAGCCCTATGGCCACATTCAAATTAGAAATAAGTTATTTTCTTTCTCTTTACAACATTCAACGTAAATTTAATGACCTATGTGTTGAGGCAGGAGAAAAAGAAGGTTGACATATACTGAAACACCAGACAATTGTATGGCAAATGTAAGGTTTTAGTGGGTGGGTGGGGGGGAGGAGGGTTTCGTAAGAATGATTTCTACATTACAGATCATTATGAGGCAGAAGATTAGCATCTGGGTGGTCCCAAGTCATTAGAAAGTGTATATTTCATACATGGATGAGTGGATGACATAACTTCAACCATTTAACATGAAATTTTCCTAATGTGAACCTTAATAGTGCCTCTTTGAATCCCAGAAATCCCACCCTCCACCCCTCTAATAACAGCAGCAGCCTGCAAATTTATTGTGGTTCTGTGAGAGGGAACCCATTGAAAGGACATTCCAGATGCCTTTTTCCCGAGAATTTTCCTTTATTTGCATTTTGTCTTTGCTGCAAATGTCATTTAATAAAATTGATGAGATAACCTTTCTCAGGGAGAAAAAAAACAGTGTGCAACCAAATAGCACCATGTTTTTTTAAGTCTTCAGATAATCTCCTTATGCATATTTAATTTTATCAATTTATAATTTCTCAAAAATTTGTACCAATTTATGATCTTTCACTCTTGCATTCTTCCTCTCAATCACCTTGCTTCCATAATATTCTACAAACTCCGAGATATTTAACTGTATAGCATCAGCTTTGAAAACCATCACCCATTCTCTGTAATGTAATAATTAAAAAGCCAAAAAAAAAGAAAGAGGACTACCTATTTCAGTTTTCTTTGCCAAAGAATCCAACATGTCCCATATTTGATGCCAATGTTTTAATTCTATTATATAAAGACTTGCACATTGAACAACGAATATCAAAATAAGAGAAAATCTAGAAGAGCAGCAACAAGGCATGTAGCAAGACAAAGATATTTGTGTATCAGTATGTGTGTCGTGCAATGAAGTTATTATTATTAACCCATGCATCACTGATGATTCCATAGGAAATATGACGAAACAGTTCAATATAACATCACAAGACTAAACTCCAACTTATCACATATAAGTCAACCTGAGGTTCCAGAGTAGGTAGTGGAGGTGCCTGGTACTGAAACTTTCTCAGATCTAAAATGTCAGATTTTGCCATATCTGATTCCCATCTCTTTCGTTTCACATATGCATCCTCGATAGCTTCAACATTAGTAGATGAATGGAGGCCCACAATAATAAAATGTTCAAATAAAGATGTGGGCTCCTTGTGTTGTTTACAGTCCTGCACAAGAGTCACATCTGATTCAGATGTGCATATAAAAACAAGTGAACCTGATGCACTAACAAATAGTAACAATATAAAAACATGGACCCTAAACTGCTCAGGTCTCTTCATAAAATTCTGATACTCTTCAAATGTATACATTACATGATATGTTAGCATAAGAGATGCTATGACAGGTAAAAATCAGAAGTAAACAACAGGTGCATACCAACTATAACATATCAGGGAATATTTGATTACAAAACAGAAGTCAATTTTCATTTAGCACCATTCTATAGTACCGGGTCTGAATTTTTTGGATGTGTCAAACACTTTTTTCCAGACATACCACTCATCACCCATGTCCATTTCATTACAACATCGCAATACAAATTGATTGGAGGTGCCATGCCCAAAAACATGTCTGCGTCCATCTGTCTGATGTGGCACATATCCATACATTTGATACATAGTCCACAACATACATGATCACAACATATTATAACACCAAATACTAATTAGTCCAGCCCAATATAAAGGGCCATGGCAAAGTTTAGATGTATCGGTGAAACCAGAATTCATAATTAATGAGATCAGCATCATAAAATCAATTTCAAAGAAACTAACAAGGTTACATACCCGAGCCTTGGAGTGAACCTGATACCACTGACGCTTCTGATTCGCCATGGCCTCCACATTCAAAGAAGACCTCAGACCATTCTCCTCATGATTCGGACCCCACTTCCACGCCTTTTGCATCTGTCGCTTCCACCTCTGAAAACTACTGCTCCTCTGATTGCGTGCAAATCTGACACCTGAAAGCTTGGCGCTGATACTCCGCAGCATGTCACTCTCTACTCTGACAGGAGACATAGATGCCCGCTCCGAGCCCCTGTCGGGCAAAGAAGATGGTGAATCGCGTCCCTCCGATGGCTCCACGACCTCCATCACTCCCCTCCCAAAATCTTCGGTTCAACTAGCAAATCTACAAAGAAGCAGCATATACCAACCATATCAAAATTCACCCCGGGAATCCCCACACACCAGCACCCTAACTATGACATCCCCCCCCAAAAAAAACCACAACCTATGTCATCCTAATCAACTAAATAGCAAATATTTATGATTTCATTTTCTTTCTTGTCAATAAAGAAAACATACGTTGAATTTCTAAACTGATGAAGAGAACCTATGGGTTGGGCTCCTTCAAACCTCATCTGACGAAACATAAAGTTCACATAGAACTTAAAAGCGTGCACTTTCATGGATGAAAAATAAAAAAAATCAACCACGTCACCCGCTTCTTTCAAAACACGAATTTTTCACATGGATCAAGCCATTGAAAGAGACGATTCACCCACTCAATCATATAAAATAACAATTTTTTTCACTCACACAAATCGCAAGGCGCCCGTGAACATCACCTCTTGAAGGAACCAAAAATCAAACCGAAATCAAGTAGTTTTTTTTTTATTAATTAAACTAGCATGTGTGAGGAACCGAATTCAATAATCAACTAAATCACTAAAAAAAACAAAGAAGAAGAAGAAAAAAGTTCGATCAGCGATTCAGCGTACCTGTGATTTTCTCCTTTTTCACCGATTAGTGAGGACGAACGACAGATCAAAAAGAGGAGAGGTTTCGCTTTAGGGTTCAATCTTTCCAGGCTTCGTATATAAAGGGGGAGAGACAGAATGGAAGGAAGAAATAATTTATTGAACGGAGAAAAAGAAATGAAGGTTGCTTTATGATTCGGCTTTTCAGATTGGAGGATTCAATACTCCTCTTTTTCTTGATTTCCAAATATAGAGTTCATTAAATCGTCGATGACAATGATACTAAGGACCGCCACGTGTTTTCCGCATTTAATGTCTAATTAGGGTTTTTATTTAACAGAAGATTTGATTTATTTTTTTATTATTATTATTATTACATGCAGAAGATCCATCGGAGGCGCGCGTAAACGACGATGCGGAGGTGAGGTTAAGGAGTGACTGGGTTGGGTTGGGTTGGTCGGTTACACCGGAGGACTCACTGAGGTTAATGTGGATTTAAAAAATTCCATGTTTGGAACGTTTTTATTTTGTTTTGGATGGGCAAATAAAATGGGTTGAAACAAAATCTCAACCAACCCATGGTTGATTTTATTTTCACACCTCTCAAATGGTAATTTTACATTTTTTGAACAAATTTATTAAAGTCTATATTATCCAAAACAAATATTTCATCTCTTAATCTTACTTAAGTAATAAAATAGATAATTATATTTTATAAATTTATATAACACAATAATATAATTGTGTGGATAATAAATATTAATGTGGGAAAATATTAATATATTGAACCCAACCCAAAATTGTTATTTATAAAATATAAAAAAACAAGGGGATGATTATTTTTTATTTATATTCTATTATATTAGACTCACTGACTTATATAATATATTTTTCATAAAGGATAATCATTTAAAAAAAATATTTTATCTATTTATAATATTATTATCTTTTAACATAATAAATTGACACATATACAAACATCGACAAACAATTACTAATAAGCTTTGATAACACAATATGTTTGGATGTGAGATTTAAAAATGATTCTTATAGTTCTGCGTTTCAAACTACAATTTTAAAACCTTTCATGGACCCTGATGGTTTCATACGTTGTCATTCAGAAATGTACAGTGATGGAGAAAGATATTTTTTTAGTTTTTCAAACTTAGATTTTTTTTTCACATGAAACTACTACAATTTGTATTTTAATTCACATTTGAGATTTTTTTTCAAATGCAGGTCTAAACCGGGTTTGACATTATTAAAAACTAGATTTTTTTTTTTTGATAAATGGTTTCTATAATGCTTGTTTTATTTTTTTTTATAAAATCATTTTTATTGATTTTTAACATATAAAAAATTAAATTACAAAAAAAAATGAATTTAAAAAATAATCATTAAAATAAATTATATGAAATTTGATTTTTTGTATATGAATCAATTTGCATATAGATTCTAAATCGGATGTAATAACAAAATGATTTAATTCAAATCTCTATATTAAAATATGACCCAACTTGGTGTATCGTCGATCTAAATCAGATCAATTAATAATTACCTAGTTTAATCAACTTGTCCAATGAGTGGTCCCCATGGCTTTCAGTCAATTGTGAAGGACGTTGCCTTCATTTGAAAGCTTTTGAATTTAAAACTTACCATGGGCGAGAGGAAAAAGAAATAGCGGGCAAAAAGTCCTCCTTTTGTTCTAGGTCTATTATGTATGGCGGAGCAACCTTGGGACGCAGGGCATGGGAGGCATGGGATCCCCCTGGTTTTTTTTTATCTTTTTATTATGGCCCATAGACTATATGGATCATAGGTCATGATCTTACATGTAGCCGCAGCCACTGTTGAAAGAGTGTTTTCTATAAGAATAATGTTATAGACAGTCCATTTTTCAACCATAATTCTAATCTACACGTGTTTTGAATTTTAAAAAAAATAGTATACCTCATTTAATGAGGTACATTCTTTTATAAAAAATAAAGCGTATTTTAGAATTATTTAGTAATATGTTTTATGTGCGTGTCTTTATTTTATTTTATATATGTTTATTTTTTACTTTATGCTATTAAAGTTTTTAAAAATATATATAATGATATAACTTTAAAAAAATATTTACATAAGTCACATTAGACTCTTCCCTTATAAAATTCATGGCTCCACCTATGTGTATGAAGGGGATGGTATCACCCTCTATACCAAAAAAATTAAAAAATATATCCAACGGAATGGATTGGTCCATTTTTAACATGTTGAATAATTCAATTTTTATTTACAAATGCGTTTGGTTGTGCGATTACACAGTTTTTTACATTTACAAGAAATTATTTTTGCAATTGTGAAATGAAACAGTTTTGTTGTAGCAACTTCCTGCAAACAAATTTAAGACAAAGAGTGTCTAAAAGCTGATATTTTCAAAAAAGTGGGAAGGTGGGTTTTCTGTAAAATAAATTTTAAAATCCAAATTCTTACATAATCAATTTTATAATCATGCAACTAAACTTATTATTAAATAATTGTAATGATCAAGGTCTTTTGTAAAGACCATGATAAAAGGGAGGCCAATACCCAGCCAAAAAAATTCCGGTTCGGGTTGGAGTGAACAGTGTTGTGAGGGAGGAACAAAGTGAGAAATGAATAATGCGGAGGTTCAGACAGATTGGGCTTTCAGACTTTGTCAGGATATCGATGTTTCTGTTGTTGTTTTTTGCATTCTTTTAACACGCAAAATGATATTTGTTTCATCATTTTGTTTGTTGGCAGAGAGAAGTGAAAACAATGCGATCTGTCTTTCTTTCTTTGGAATTTTTCAGATATACTGATTTTGGGACATCTGAGTTTCAGTTGCTCCTTTTCTGATTTTGGGTTTGTGTGTGACACTTGTATATATGTGAGAAATATTATACATCGATCCCATTTGGAACTTATGATATTGATAATTAAAATAATTATAATCATAAAAAAATATAAAACTGTATTAAAAATTAATTTTGTAAAAGGTGGATGAGTTTAACAATTACATTCAAAACAAGCCCGGATAACGTATGTGTATGAAAAATATCAATTAATAATTTAAATAAGAATTCTAAATTAAAAAAATTAAATGTTCAGCCACATACGTTAATCTAATTGCGTATAAATATTGAATATGGGTTGTTTGAAACTGACTCTTTATGTATGAAAAAAGAAGGAAAAATATGTAGTTGGAAATTCTACGAAAAGCTAGTTGTGTTGGTGAACGCCATGGTTTAACAAAAAAACCATGTTAAACGTTATCAAACTTCAAAGAAATCGATCATAAGTTTGTAAGTTTAGAATAGAATCAAGCGAAATAAAAGTTTAGAATTGCTTTTTCCATTGCATTCCATATGTGTGAGTTTGGTGTACATGATTGGTTGGTGGTCAGTGGTTGCTACATGAATTTTTATAAATGGAATCATTAAAAAAAAATTTACAAAATTTTAAAAAATATACTTTTATCTTATATTTATCAAAAATATAAAATTGAAAAATATATAAACTTTTATAATTTTGGGGCTTTGAGTCGAATAGGGTCAACTAATGGGCTTGTATAGATTGGGTTGTCTCTGGTTTGAAAGAATGACAAAAATAGTTTGGAAATTTTTTTTAAAAAAATGTGATTAGGTCAATTGACCCCCATCACATTATATGTAGCGCTGGCCTTGTTGGTGGGTTATTAAATTTTTCTGTCTATATCAGTATTTCAACTCAGGTTCAATCCTAGAATATGAAATATATCACACAGATACTTTGAGATGAGTTTCATGAGTAGCATTGAGTGATTGAACGAAGAGAAGTTTAATTTTTGTAAGTCTGGTGTATTATGTATGGGGTATTTGGGTAGAGGAATTGAGGTGTATCGTGTGCCGAAATAAGGGTAATCAGGTGTTATAAGTATTCAGGTCCCTTTTAAAATTTAGTTATCTCACTCAATCTCTGTCGCTAGTATAATATAGCACACGTGTCAAATCACATTTTTCACATCTTATAAAATCAGGTGGTTCACAATTCAAATTATTATGATTGTTATTTTTTATCCAATATTTTATTTACCTTTTATTTGTGCACCACTAAAATTTGATTAACCAAGCAATAAAATTTTATTATTATATTTTTCCTTAAAATACAATAAAAAAATCTTATTCCATTTATATAGTTGCATATCTATAATAACCTTCATCTACCCAGAGGGCATCTACCCAGAGGGTGGTAGATGTTTTAGGTTAACAATTGTTAAACATATTCATTATATGTAAAATCATTTTTCAACGGTTAAAACTCACTAAAACTTCTTTTATGGAAAAAAATAATTAAAATAGCTTTTAATGAAAAATCTAACTGGTGGCAACCTGTATGAACAGTTGTTTTTGAAAGTTCTACACACAATCTTATCTCACGAGTTGATGATGGATGTAATAATGGAAGTCAACCATTAATCCAGTCAAATATACACAATGAATAAAGATTTTAAAAATAAGTCATTCTAATTTAGAAGATAAAAAATCGATCAATTTTATTCATATTCACATTTATCAAAATTGGGAGGAATAAGTGGAGAAAAATATTAAACCAGCCTTTAGGTGGAACAAAATATCATCATTTTTATTTCAAAATTGAGATAACTGTCATCAGTTTATTCGATTATTTTTTTATACTAAATAGAGATAAATTGTCCTATCATTCACTTATCCTCATAGTTACCCTTTGTTCAATTATTTATTCCATTGTCAAACCAACTCTATAGGTTAAATTTAGTCTAATACAGAGTACAGACTTAAGAATGGATGATGAAGTCTTTCTAGCTTAATCATAAGATCAATAATGGAAGATCCTAAAAAAAAAAAAATGGATGATGGAGCAAAAATCCATGAAAACCCCAGTATAATACTGTAAACCGAATTCCAGTCTTGAATGGCCAACCGCATCATTTAATATGGCTTTTTTAAAATTTGTGTGTAAGCCCCCGTTTGGAATAAAATATGGATTTATCCAAGCATAAGTGAGTATAAATAAGGATAAAATGATTTTGTGTTTGGTTGTGTTTTGAATATTCTCGTTGGTCGTAAGAATAAATGTTTTATTGTTTGGGTAAAATGTGAATAAAGTATGGATAAGGATTTATAAAAAGTAAAAAAGTAATGATAGTTATTTACAGATTTATATGAATGAATATTTGCCCACATATTCTTTGTGAATAACCACTTTAATTCCAGTAACACAAACAAATGATATATATAAAGAAATGATATATATATATATAAAGAAAATGTAGACCATGACTGTTATCCTAAAGAACAAAGCAAAACAACAAAACAGAAAGTCTGTTGAGAGTGGGATTTGAACCCACGCCCTTTCGGACCAGAACCTTAATCTGGCGCCTTAGACCAACTCGGCCATCTCAACGTTTTTGCATGAAAAATAGAAAATATAATTAATATTGTAATAGTTGGCATAATCAAACTATAGAACAAAAATACTGGTTACATATATGAAAACATCGCTCGGTAAAACCAAAACACCTCTTAGCAAGTTGATAAAAATTATGGACTCAAAGAGGTCATAGATTTGAGTCTTGCTTTTACTGATAAGAAAAGAATTAGAATTAATCACAAGAGCTAGCTTGACAAAATAATAATTTTTTTATAAAAATAAGTTATTCTAATTTTATAACAAATGATAGAAATGTTTAATACTTTATTTGGTATACTGTGATAATTAATTATTATTAAGAGTTTGTTTGATAAAAAGATACAATTTCAAGGATAACTTTTTCTAATTTTAGTTAATGAAAAGATTTATCGCTTTTATCATTATTACAAAAAAAAGATGATAAATATTATTATGTTATTTAAGTAAAAACAAAAAAAAATTCATCTTCATTTAAAAAAGGATCATTAATTGTTCATATATATTCGCGCGCGTGCGTTTGTATATTCGTCTGGGAAAAATTCATGCAGAAAAGACACAAGCTCTAATCAATATCATATGTTTGTCAATTTTGTGGCCAGAACTAAATTTTGTAGCTAGAAAATATGCGTGGTGCATTTTCACGTCTTATCTTCATTGTTTGTTTACTCATTAAATTGCTTCTGTAATTGAGTTTGGGATTAGCCGATTAACATCTATGTTGAGTTTATTTTTATTGATTTAATATAATCAAAATATCATTTTTTTTTGTAATATTTAGATTTTGTAAATGAAGTTTTTCAAATAGCCCTTGATTAGTTAAATGGTTTGGATTAAAATGATATATAAAGGAGAGTTTGACATAAATGTTATTGATGTGTAACAAGTATAAGTGTACATGGGTTTGCATATGCATCGCATATGTGCGCGTACGTACATTATTTTATTCTTAACACTTTGAATCCATGAGTGAGTTTGCAGAGAACCCCTACATATTCACTATGCGCCTGAAAGTCTCAAATTGTTTTTTTCGATTCCATTCCTCATTTTCTAACAATAAGAAGATCAAAAGATTAAATTTTGGAGATAATGATTTAAAATGAAAAAAATTAATTCAGTTTAATGGATCATAGATATGCTATAAAAAGGGATTATTATCCACATCACCAATTAGTCATATACGTATGGTTATTAAATACTCATTTTGATTTTGGTTAAAAACTCCAACCAAGATGTCGTAGAGAACATTCTCCCCCTAAAGTTCCCTGGTTTGTTGAGTACTATATACATACTAGTAAAAACAAATAGTTGTCATGTTTTAACTCAGATCAATCACATGTTTGAGGTTATGTTAGTCTAAGGGTGTGTTTGGTTGCGCGAGATTTTGCAGGAATCTACAAACCTAAGGAAGTGCTTTTTAAAATCGCAGCTTTTGAACATTATTTGTTGTTTAAAACTACGATTACAAAACTGTTTGGTTGCGATTGCAAACGCAGCTTTCTGTAATCGCAATCGCAGCACAATCACGCAACGAAACGCATCCTAAGGGTGTAATTGGTTGCCCGATTGCAAAATTGATTCTGCAGAAATCTGGGTTTTAAAACTGATTTTGCAGAAAACTCACTTTCTCAGTTTTTTTAAATCGCAGCTTTTTAACATTATTTGCATGAAATCTGTGTGCAAGAAACTGTTACAGTAAAATCGTTTGATTGCACAATTGCAAACGCAGCTTCCTGCAATCGCAAACATTGTGCAATCGAGCAACCAAACACACCATTAACATTTTTAGTATCATGGTACATTTGGTAATACAGTTTAAAAGTATTTTTTACCCTTTAATGCTTTATGTACATCTTTTAAAAGTATAATGATGATGACTGTTTTATGAAATACATATTTTGAAGCATAGTTCAAAATTAAAATGTAAAAATAAAATATAGTGATGATGATGTATTTAAATTGAAATATTTGATAACAACTTTTAATTTTAATTTATAAAAATGCTAAAAATTATTCTTTAGGGTGTTGTTAAATGAGTCCTTACTATAGTTCCATGATTGTCTAATAGAGATGATGTGGCCCATTCCAACGTCCGTGACAAGATCTTCCGTAGCAATACGTGGACATTTGATGTAGAGGCTAATAGACGTTTAATATAAAAACATTTAAAATTTTAAAAAGAAACTAAATTGATTATTAAATAACATAATGGACAGATATCTTATCTTATCTTAAATAAAAATACATGAATGTGGACTACACCCCCACAGTCATCACGAGATTCCTTACTCGCATGCCGCCTAACAAAAACAAATTGTCTGCACTTCGGTGTGGCCGGTCTCACAACCGATAACATTCTGAGAGTCTCGAGACACTAACATGCACATGATTTATTTTTATATTTAATTTGAGAAGTCAATCTCAAAATGGAGAGAACGAACAAACAAAAAAAAATTCACCCAACACTGACTTACCTATTGTAAAAAGCCTCAACTTTATCAAAAAAATCATCAAAAGCCTCCAAAGAAGACCCCCTCCTCTCGCCGCCCTCACCACCTCCCATCGCTGCCCTCATCTTCACCCCAACCTCCACCGCCCTCCTTTTCATCTCCCCACCGTCCATCACCACCCCAACAACCCTCGCCACATCCCCACCGTCGATCTCCCCCTCCAACCCCCTCTTCAACTCTACACACACCCCAAGCTCCTCCACCATCACCTTCGCATTGTAATACTGGTCCGCCCCCATCGGCCATCCGATCACCGGAACGCCATTGCTGAGGCTCTCCAAAACCGAGTTCCACCCACAGTGGCTCAAGAACGCCCCAACCGACGCGTGCGACAGTATCTCAACCTGCGGAGCCCAACCTCGGACGACCACTCCTCTGTTTTTCATCCTCTCCTCGAACCCCTCCGGCAACCACTCCTCCGCCCGGAACTCCTCCTCCGGGTCGAACCCAACCGGAGCTCGCACGACCCACACGAAATCTCGCCCGCTCATCTCCAACCCCAACGCGAGCTCCCTCATCTGCGAAGCCGTGACTCTGTTCTGCGACCCGAACGACACGTAAACGACCGAACCGCGCGCGCGCGAGTCCATCCATTCCATGCAAGCTCTCGAATCATGATTGAGAGACGAAACAGGTTTGGGTCCGCGTAGAAGCGGACCGACCGCCCACACCGGGAGCCCAGAAACCACTCGGAGGGCTTTCACTCCCAGAGCTTCGACTTCTTCGACCGTGTTGCAGAGCATCGCATCAGACTCCATGGACAGACGTATGTAGCGCCGAAAACTGTATGACCGTTCATCGTCGGCGCCTCTGGAGGCTTTCAGGACTCCGGAGATCTGCGAGCGGTCGAGGCGGAACCCGTCGGGGAAGCCCGGGACGCCGAACGAGGAGTCGGGGGTCTTCAAGTGGGGGGAGTGGAGCCAGAGAGAGAAGTACGCGGCGGTGCCGCAGCCGCCGCAGGTGGTGAAGACGGCGTGGTGAATGCCGAGGTCTCTGGCGACCTCGACCGTCCACGCGACGAAGACGTCGGCGATGATGCAGAGGGGAGGGCGGCCGTCGGAGGAGGAGAGGTCGGAGAGGAGGCGGATGAAGTGGGGGCGGAGGGATTCGGAGGAGCGGAGGAGGGTGAGGATGTGAAGGGGGGAGGGGAGGGTGTGGGTGGACTCGGAGTTAGGGGGGAGGTTGTGGTCGGAGGGGTTGAAGGGTAGGGAGGAGAGGTGGATGGTGGTGGAGGTTGAGGGGAGGAGGGAGCGGAGGGTGTCGATGTTGGAGGGGGTATTGACGATGGTGACGGTGTAGCCTTTGCGGTGGGAGATGAGGTGGGCGAGTTGCATGAAGGGGATCAGATGGCCTTGGGCCATGAATGGGAACAGTATTACGCGCTTCATTTCTCTCTCTTTCCCTCTCTCTTTGTGACTGTGTTTTTTTTTTTTTTTTTTTGTGTAATTGTGACTGTGTTTGTTGTGGATGCTTGTATGGATATGATGATGAATAAATCTATTTGATAGATCCAAATACGAAATGGGCACGTCTACTCCCACCAACCAATTCATTGTTCCAACAAACCAAAAAATTAAAAAAATCTGTATTTAGATCCAATTTTAACATGATTAATCCCACCAACCATTCAACAATATTCTTATCAACTTTCTTATAGAACAATCGATAATCCTTCTGTCAATCTTTATTTACATTCGACAGTCTTCCTGTCAACTATTGTTTAAAACATTCGACAGTCACCATGTCAACCACTATTTACAATATTTGACAGAAGCTCTGTCAACCAAATTTTACAATATTCGACATTTCATCTGTTGACCTGGCAAGGTTTGTTCGACTGTAAATGTGTCGAACCAAATATTCAAATAACATAGATACCACTCTCATCGTAACCTATGATTTTAATCAAACTTTATCATTTCACCACCACCACCAGAACAACAACAACAAACTTCCACAATCACATACTCATGTTTAAAAAAAACAATTCTCCCCACTCAAGCAAAAAACCCAATTAAGGAAATAAATAAATATAAGTTTTTTTTTTCATTTGCTCTATCTTCCTTAGCTGAAAATTTGAAGTGGTTGGTCGCATGCACCCATCACCTTCCAATTCCTAACATGCAAATCAAATCCAAAGATGAAAGAGTGAGCATGACATGAAATTTCATCATCCCAACCACAGTTTTTTTTATGTGGTGGGACTAATACAGTTAGCAAAGCATACATATTCAAGTTGTTATTTATTCATTTCATAAAGCAGTAAAAGCATACCGTCAAGAACCATGAAATTTTGAAAATGATCCATTAAAAAAGAATCATTATTTGGGGGGGTGATAACAGATTTGTACAAATGTTTTTTCCTGCTTAATTCGACATGCCGACCACACAGAAAAACCATCGACAGGTTTGCTCTGCCGTGATGACATTGATGAACATTTTTCCTACTTAAGTCGACGGCATATCGGTCGACCTTATTGAACAACCATTGACAGGGAGCTTGTTGATCTAGACAAATCTACTCGACTCTGAACCCGTCGACCTGGATTTTAAAGGATCCAATGGAGTGGTCATCAAAACTTCGCATCTTCGAATGCTTTTTTTGGTGTCTCTGCAGTCCTCTGACATGTTAGACACAAAGTTGACCCTCGAAGAGGCCAACAACGCCCCCTTCTTTCACTAGCAACCCGTTGGGGAAGTATGGTGCACCGGGGGTGTCGACGGAGTGAGATCCACCGGAGAGGATGGCGGTCCTAGGGTTTAGGCGGGTGATGAAATGTGGTGCCGGAGAGCAGAGGGAGAAGATGAAGAGCTTCCGGATGTGGTGGTGATGAGATGAGTGTACTGGGAGCCATAATCGAGAATCAATACGAGGTTAGGGTCGTTGGCATTTGTTGGCGGCTCCATTGTTTCTCAGTGGGAGGAGGGTTTGGGGAGGGTTTAGGGTTATGAGGACAGGGAGAAGAAGAGAGGAGAAACTAGGAGAGAGAGAGAGAGTGTGTGTAATAGAAAAGGGAGGGCGTGGGTTTAGTGATTCTAAATTCCAGTATTTATAGGATGGTAAATTTAGTAAAAAAAAATGATGGTTGGTGAATATAGCTGGTTGGGGGGTTAGTCAAAAGGCGTGTGGGGATAGACGCGCCCATACGAAATGTGTATAGAAAAATAGAACATTAGTACCAACTCCCTTTTTTATAGGGTTTTTGTATATATATACTGAGCTTTTTCAAGATGTTGATCTGGTATGGTACCTCTCAAGGGGACTCCCATGTTTAAGTTAAGATAACCTAAGACAAAGAAACTTAAGGGTGTTTTTCGGATAGAATGTGTGACCTCTTTTTGGTCAAGAGGAGCATATAGGAGACGTGTTTGAGTAGTGTAATAGTGTTGTCTAGACATGAGACTAGTCTGTGGGCTCATGTGGTTCCCGATTAGTCCGGTCCGTCTCCTCTCATCTAAAGTCTAGTCTGGACATTTCTCCCCAAACGAAGTAGTCTGTTGTGCTCTACTTTGGAATGACGTACAAGTAGCAATGGTGTTCCACGGTCAAATTTTTTCCTCCATGTATATATCATCCAAAACATAATATTTAATTTATATCATTACAAATGATTTATTTAATTTTATGTCAATCATATATTTTAAAAGTCATAATATATTTATCATTCTAGTTATTCATTTATTAAATGTTTTTATAAAACCATCAATCTTTCATATTTCTTACGTCAAATGTTGTTAAAAGGCGGATGTAGACGAATTCGTTATAACTTGAATTACAAAGTCTATAAATTTAAGGGTGCGTTTGGTTGCGCGATTGCGCTGCGATTGCGATTACAGGAAGCTGCGATCGCGCAACCAAACAGTTTTGTAATCGCAGAATTCGTTATAACTTGAAGTTTCCTGCAGAACGAGGTTTGCAATCGCGGATTCCTGCAGAATCAGTTTTGCAATCGCGCAACCAAACGCACCCTAAATCACTTAGAAAGTGATGTTGTATCTAACAATTGATTTGATTGCATAATTTATAGGTTGTGTAATTTAATACTAACTGAATTGACTTCTTGAGCTGACTGAATCCGGACTCTCCAACGATGCTCCACCGTCAACAAACCGACACGACATATACATGGCCCACAGAGTCTCCGCACAGAAGATCAACCCCTCCTCCTCCCCATTCTCCTCCCACCCAAACCCAACAAAGCATCAACGGGAGTTGCGAAACAAAAACGATGGAGGAGACGACGACGACGACGACGACCAAACGAGTGTTGCTGTTCCCATTCATGGCCCAAGGCCACCTCATCCCCTTCTCGCAACTCGCCCACCTCATCTCCCTCCGCAACAATCACTCCGTCACCCTCGTCAACACCCCCTCCAACATCCTCACCCTCCGCTCCATCCTCCCCTCCTCCTCCACCGTCCGTCTCTCCTCCCTCCCCTTCAACCCCTCCGACCACGGCCTCCCCCCCGGCCAAGAGAGCACCGACTCCCTCCCCTTCCACCTCTTCTTCCCTCTCTTCCTCTCCACCGAGTCCCTCCGCCCCGCCTTCACCCGCTTCGTCTCCGACGCCCTCTCCTCCGACCCAACCTCCCCACTCTCCATCATCGCCGACCCCTTCCTCGGCTGGACCGTCGACGTCGCGAAGGATCTCGGCGTCTTCCACGCCTTCTTCCTCACCAGCGGCGCCTGGGGCTCCGCCGTCTTCCTCTCCCTCTGGACGCACCACCCCCTCCCGTGGTCCGACTCCGACGACCTCGCCCTCCCCAACCGTCCCAACGTCCGCCTCCGCCGTTCGCAGGTCACGCCGCTTCTGCTACACGGGGACGACGACGACAACCCGGAATTCGCGTTCTTTCACCGACAAATCGCCCAATTTTGCAAGTCGGACGGGGTGATCGTCAACACGGCCGAGGGGTTCGAGCGGTCGGGCGTCGAATTCCTGAAGGAGGAATCCGGGGGGATGCCCGTCTGGGCCGTCGGTCCGCTGCTTCGCGTCCCATCCACTCCATTATCCGATGACACCCACATCGGATGGTTGGCCGGGCACCCGCCGGCGTCGGTTCTGTACGTCTCCTTCGGGTCGATGAACACCATATCCGCTTCGCAGATGGTGGAGCTCGCGATGGGTCTGGAGGCGAGCGGGACGGCTTTCGTGTGGGTGATTAGGCCCCCGATTGGGTTCGATTTCAAGGTGGGGTTCAGAGAGGAGTGGTTGCCGGAGGGGTTCGAGGAGCGGATGAGGGAGCAAAACAGAGGGGTTTTGATTCACGGTTGGGCGCCGCAGATGGAGATACTGTCGCACGCGTCGACGGGCGCGTTTTTGAGTCACTGTGGGTGGAACTCGGTGTTGGAGAGCTTATGCAATGGAGTGCCCATCGTGGGGTGGCCCATAGCGGGTGAGCAGTTCTACAATTCGACGATGATGGTAGAAGAGATTGGGGTCTGCGTGGAGATCGCGAGGGGGAACGGGAACGAGTCGGTGGTGTGTCGGGAGGACGTTGAAAGGATTGTGCGGTCGGTGATGATGGGTGGGGAGGGGGAGGAGATGCGGAGGAAGGCGAGAGAGGTTGGGGAGGTGTTGAGGGCGGCTGTTGGCGAGGGTGGTGCCTCGGTTAGAGCCATGGATGATTTTCTACGTACGGCTCTTTCGACCATGGCCGGCAAAGATTGATGGAAGCTTTTGGGAGATAAGAGTTCTATCACTTGAAATGTTGAAATCTGGTCTTTAGTATCTCCGTTGTTTTGCTTAATCCAAATCCAAATATAATAAGATGCTGTGATTTTGTTTTTTTGAGATAAACGGGAAGTGATTTTCAAATAATTTCTATTGCTAGTAGACTATTGCAATGATTTTGTATAAAGTAGGTGTGCTTGGAATACTCTGTAGGTGTTAATTCTTATATGCATGTAAACCCCTGACATTCTAAACAAATTGTTTGAGGTTTTGGTAAAAAGGATTTTTTAGAAATAAAAATGACCGAAATACCCGTTTCTCTAAAAAAAACACCCAAATTTTTCTTCCCCTTCCCTCACCGTCTGAAATTTCTCTTCTTGTTTTGTTCCTCAATGATCCGATTAATACTTTAAAAGTGTTTGAAAAAAAAGGGCATAATAGCAACATCGCATTTGCTTCAATTTATAGTGGTGCAGTTCGATAACGTAGGAGTTCAGATACCGAAGACCGAGTCGGCTGACCGGATCCGTAAATAAACACCAATGCAAATGGGTCGGAAAATATGGGTTTAAATAAAATACATAGGTCAAAATTGAGATTTACAACAAATCTTACACAAAGTGAAATTCAGGTTTGGAGTGTATCCCAAAATACCCAATCAATACTGAAATTTAGAAAAAAAAATGTTAGAAATGTTTGGGAGGTTTTTCTTTAAAATTTAGGTTTAAAAAGGGTGTCATGAGTATTTTTGCCTTTTTCGCAACCAGTGTAATGGTTTGATTGGGTAATAGTAGGAAGATATGTGCATTAAGTAATGTAAATGATGGGGTTATATGGATATCTAGTAAATTGAAGTGTGGATATAGATATTCTTCAAATTTCATGGTGTTGTATGCATTTAATATTTAATTAAATTATGTATCTTAAATGATAAAAGACCAGAACTAATCAGGGACAACATGCACGTGGGTGTTGGTTTTTATTTTATATATGAGTAGGTTTAACCCCACCAGCCAACTTGCTGTTTCCACCAACCCAACAA